>JAAAKL020002176.1:0-27194 GCA_010016065.2 Carybdea cf. marsupialis auct. non (Linnaeus, 1758) | reverse complement strand
TCTGTTTAAGGACAACAAGAAAGTTACGCTCGGCAATAAGTTTGTCTCCCTGAAACAAGCCAAGAGACTCTATGATATGCAAAGGAACGGTGATGACGTCACAAACCAAAAACGTGGAAAATAGTAAGATTTGATTCCAGATATCTAAAGGCAACCCTCGAATAGGCTGCTTCCCAAAATACCAGACCTGTAGTGTGTATAGTGCTTAAAGTAAAGGCGTTTGAATTTTAAAAATCTCTGTTGATATTCCCTGGTTCCTTACGTTAGGAAACTGAATCAAAGTATATGGTTTTGTTAGGGAGATTTAAAACTTTGAAAGCTGATATCTCGGTGTTGGGAAAGGGTATCACTCTCAATTTTGGTCATTGACGTTCTTACTAATAGGGCAACATGATGATCGAGTACTTTTCACATAATTCAAACATCTTCAAAATTGTGCGTCACACTTGACGAAGAGGAACCGATTGCATAATGTTCTCTTGGTACACACCCAGTTACGTGTTGTCAAGTCTGCGCAGTTAAGAAGATAATTCGGTTACATTCACGTTGCTTGTAAAGCCTGCTCATTTAACAAAGAGTATTACAAGATTTGAAAAAAAGTGCTCGAGACATGGAATACACTTCACCGCTGGGATTCCAACTGGCGAGTCGCGCATTTGCGGCGTGCGCTGAACCAATTGAGATAGTTGAACCACGACGATAAATACTCGGATCACATCATCAACTCCTAAACCTCAAGTACTGGACAATGACGTCCAAATGAAGGCAAACTGATGGGCCTCTCTTTGCCTGTGGTTCTATTTTTCCGGTATCTTTCAAAATGTAACGATTCACCTCCTCTCTTCTCGATTATATTTAATAAATACTGTTTAAAGAGAGAGGTAACATCGATTTAAAGGATGCATACGAGTTTCTACACATACTACAGCCCTGAAAAGAGACTGAGTTTAGACCTACATACCAGACAAAGCTTAGCCTCAATATATTTAGTCAATCATTGACTCGAGTACAATGACATAAATCATTCACATGTACTTTTCACTGGAAAGTCAAGGCTGACGCTTTGTTCTTTAGGAATTTTCTTGGAAATTAAATGCCATAGTCGTAAAAACTTAAGCCTGTAGCTTTAGTGCATGTTACACAAACGTGTTCACACTCGTGTAGCTGTCAGAAACAATAATAAGAATAAAGTAAATAATAAATCAGTCTTGTACGTGCTACGGTTCTAATGCATACACCTTTCTTACCTGCATGGGTGTGCTTTCGGCGCATATAGTAGTAAAACCAACTATGTCACTAAAATAGATGGAAACGTCTTCAAAGGTTTCCGCCTCCACTTCTTTGCCTTTCTTTAACTGTTTTGCCACTGATTTTGGTAGCATTCGCTCCAAAAGAACTTCTGTACGACGTTTTTCTTCTAGTAATTCCCCTGTTTTATGTTCAACGAGTTCTTCTAGGTGGTCCGTGTACTTCTCCATCATGTATATCATATTATCAAATATGTTGGTTTTTCTATTGAGATTGAAAAATATCAAAAAACAAAAATCGAATAGTTAATATTGGCTGTGTATATGCAAGTACAAAAACTTAACGCAAACGTACAGGTATTTGGAATACAGCAATATTGGGGCTGAATAGTAACGGTCTACCAGAAAATGTTCCGTGATCATAACTAATACCAAACGTCACAAGGAAAGAACAAGAATGGCGATAACAGATAGGATAGATGCAAGGCTAGGCAAACTCTCACGGACAGCTGAAAAACTGATACATGATACACTGATACATACTGATACAACTGAGATTAAGTAGGTCAACCGTAATATTTTGCATCCGCATAACTAAGATGACAGTTTGTAAAAATTCGAATCACTTCCCGCTATGTAGGTTCTTTGAAGTTTCCCCCTATTACAGTGGGCGTTATCATACCTTAACAACCAGTTTGTTTCGGTCAAATGAAAAGATAGCTTTCTTTATCCTTTTCATTCAGTTACGACGCCCAAGCCGAAAATACATAATGCTGAGAAAGGAAACATCTAATCAAGAGAGAAGTTGCGAGGATACAGGAATCATATTTAGAAAACGCACTTAAGACGCTCATTGCCATTACAAAACGCACTGGCAAATTACATTACGGTTTCCCGTGGCATGTAGGGGTGGGGTAGTTCAACAGGCCGTAAAAATTGACATAAGTTTTCCGAACGCAATTAAGTACCGACGCTCACATGTGTATCTCTACACGGCATCGCTAATAATAAAAGCATCTTTGGCTAGGAATTGAAAGGGCACAGGCTTGTACGAATACTGGTTTGTCTTACGACCCCTCTGTAGTAAGGTTCTGTGTAGGTTAACCTTTTCTCTCCACAGCACTGAAGTACCATCCATGTTCATCAAGCAAAAACAGAAAATTAAACATCATATTGTTTAAATTAAAATGGTTGCAATACTAGCAGGTACCTGTGCACCGTTGGAAAAATCCCACAGTTACTTTTTAACTTGATAACGAATATTTCTAAGAAGTTTTTCTGTTTCTTTCCTACAAAATACACGTAAAATTTGATAATGCCTCTCAAAGAAGAACTTAGGGGTAGAGTACGATTCTTAACTCGTTGTAAGGCAATAAAATGCATCATCGTGGCGCCCACTGAGTGATGGTTAAAGGGCGATCTGGTTCAAGGGCGATCTGGTTCAAGGGCGATCTAGCCAAAGGGCGTGTAAAGAGCCCACAAGCAAAATTTCCGCTCCGTGGTTACCGTGATCTCGTCGTCCATGGCACTTAAATAAACACAGTTTATTTTACATAAATAAACAAAAGATGATGACTTAACCTATCGTACAAAAATAAGGCCCTCCTCACTAGCGAAGGTCACCGAGACCACCTAGTCCATAAGAAAAGCAAAACAGAGATTTGGCGTTGGAAACCATAACTGAGAATCAAGTTTTTGCGCCTCGTAATGTTACCTACAACTTTACTGTGTACATAATTATACACAACACCATATTTCAACTGTCGATCAATAACGAGCAGTTTTTCCTCATGAATAATGAATATGATACTTACAAAGCAAATACTCCTGGAGTTAAGGAATACAATGTAACGAAGGAAGCTGGTTATTTTAATGATGTGACATCTTATCAAACGCTCGTTATCGTCCACATCGTACTATGTCAATAAAAGCAACTCTTCCGCACCTTCACTTTTACGTGAACGACTATCTATCCTTATCAAGTAGGGAAAGTAACATATCTTTGGTTGTAGCGTTTCTACAACGGTCTTCTTTTCGCAGTTAGTTTCGAAAACCATCGCAACTACACGAGTAAGTGTTTGCAAAAGAAAACCGAAACCAGTTAGGCAAAGCTTGTGGACTTTATGACATTCTTTAACTTCCTTCGGTCGGTTACTAGCGCTTTTTCATTGCGGTGAAATATAAGCAGTGTTAAGTGCGATACGAATGGAAACGACAGGGAAGAAATAAACGTGTCAGTGGGGCCACCGCAGTCAGTGGTTACAGCTTACGCTTATTTTAGTCACTGCCTTTCGAGTGAGGATGCTAAAATAAAGTTCAAGAGTTACAACTAACTCCTAATCTATTCTCCATTTTAAATACCACATGATATTAAACGTAGGTAGATAATCGCTTCTTGTAATTGCGATATCCTTCTTTGTATCTTTGCTTAATTTCTGACGTCATGCACTCTTGCCCTTCGTTACTTTTTCTACTTGGGACCTTTCCGGATCTCTCGTAAACACGAAAATGTAACAAAGGGATATCTAAATCCTCTCCAAAAGATCAACGGAAGCTGCTACTTTCATTATCTGTAAGCTGAAACTTTTCTGTATTTTTATAATACTTATTGTTGTTTAAACTGAGCGGAAGTGTACGAAATTTTGCCTAAACATGCCTTTAAATTCTTCTGCGGAAAATAATTCGATCCTTAGTAGGTAGAATAATGACGACCTTCGAGTAAGAAGTGCGATAAAGTAAGTCCTACGGGATACTGACCTGATTTTCAACAGCTAGACGCCTTACCTATTTGACTTATATCACTATAATCCCCCTAATCTTCTCCATCCAACCAAGGGAACAAATCCACCATCCCATCAGCAACATAATGCTTATAATGTCGATAACTGTGTACATAAATCATCACTATATCTCGCCGGATATATCAAAGGTCGGGAAACTTTTAAATATACGCTGATGCTTCGAAAAAAATCCACCAATCTGAGGAGTAATCAACTAGAAGACAGAACTGAGAGGTGCAGTATGATTATTACGGCATCGTCTTATCAATTACTTCTTCAATAGGAATTTTTCCGAATAATAACGCAGTTTCATTGATTTCTTGTGCTGATTAGACAGATGACTAACAAAAAGCCCAACAAATTTGAAAATGTTTGCTACATTTCAACATCATGACTTTCGTAATCACAAGGAAGCCATTATCAAGTGTATGCAAAAATACCCTTGGATTGCGTGGAATGGACAATGCTGCATCCCTTCAACTTACACTTCTTGAAATTAGTTTCAGGAGAATTGTAAACCTGATTCGACCTAAAACATCAAATTGTTTGAATGGCGAGTGGCTTATCATTAAGCTTAACAAACCACATTCCTAAACCGTGACACATTGGATTCTCTGCAATCTGTTTGTAAAAATACCGTCATAGAAGGAATTGCAATCGCCAGAATACTTACAGTCCATTTGCCTTCATCATTGACTCAATTTCTTTTCTCAATTCGGCAAAAGGAGGCCTGTCATCCGGGTTTTCGTCCCAGCATTTCTTCATCAAGTCTCTTAAACCTTCAGCATTATCGACAAGATGAGGCACATTCGGTCGAAGAGGTGGTGTTTCGCCATTCCGTACACGCTCTATCACTTCTTGTACATCCAAGAAAGTTCCACTCCACGGCCCTTCTCTTGTATGGCACTCTTGGAGTATAATACCAAAACTGTATACGTCTCCCTTTTGACTTCCCCTTGGGGGTTGATTTGTTAACCGAAGAAGCTCCGGTGCTCTCCATAACAAGTTCCGATAAAATTCGTACCTTCCTACATTGGTTGTATCTTGTTTGGCCTTAAACGCATGAAGGCCGAAGTCAGTAATCTTAAGTACCCAACGGCTATCAATGACACAATTTGATGACTTGAGGCTTCCGTGCGATTTAATATCAGTCGAATGAAGATATGCCATCCCCTGAAATGGTAACGTATAATACATACATCAATGCGCATCAAATATACTGGAAATTGTGACCAATAGCTTCTAGCATTAACAACTAAATGATATTCCTCGCTGATGTATACTATTCCCATCCATTGTAAGACCTAGCCGCTACTACAAGCAAACTTCAGTAACATTAACAATTGAGGCGCCAGCAGCATCATCCCAAGATGTCTTACTTTATGCAATAGTCCTAGGTGCCATTTGCTAACGATCAATATGGCCATGATATTTTGGGTTCCTATATGTTCCTGCACAAGGTGTTGGTGACCTGGGGTCTTTAAGCTATCACTAGGTTTAAGTATTCATTCTTAGGTCTTTACAGAGTCAATTTCGTAACAGGTCATAACGGACCAGTAATAAAAGCCTGAATTTTCGCGCTGCAACAGGAGCAGGAGCTCTTCTCAAACTTGTTTCTTAAGAAGTAACATCCTTAAGTTCTTCAGCAAACAAAATTATATAATAAGGAGAAGCTCTTACATCCTTACCACTTGCAGATACTTCATCCTAAAACCTCTGTTCCCACCTTAGGCTTTTACATAAATCAAGTTAATAAAAATCGAACTCCTTGCAGTTGAAACACACAGCCCATGCCTAAAAACGGCCCATCATTATCTCATGTAAGCGATTATAGTTGTTCTCATTTGATAAGACAGTTGCACAGGACTACTGTTGGTTAAAGGATGTATTCCTAAGATTATAGGTGCAAAGAAACGTTAACGCTTGGTCACTTAAAGAATACAACTTCTTCAAGCCAAGGTACTACTAGGTACTACTACAAGGGCTACTTCCTTCCACAGTTCTCCTCCTTTGCAAAAGTCGATGTAACTATCAGATCATATCCAGAGGGCATGGTGATGATGTTCTAATGAACGCCCACTTGACGAACAACGAACTACCTATCAATCAATCAGCAAACCTGTTACTGTCGACGATATTCGTATGTTTCATTGTTCCACCTCTAACAAATTGTTTTAATCATAAAGGGCCTCGGTAGTGTATCTCTAAGTACTCTTTAGGCATCCAACAAGCGGGGTGCAGTTAACGGGCTGGTAAGTTTTCTTAAATATACTATAAACGAGGGGAGGGTGTAAATAGTCAGAGGTTCAAAATACTCTACTGCTCTTATCAACTGACAACTTAAAATTCTTCTCAAATTAAAAAAAAACACTTCAGCTTTGTTTAAAAATAAATATTTTGAGTTTAAAGAGTTTGTTGCATTCAAAAAAAGGAGGTAAGTAGCTTCAGACTTCCCTAACCCTCACAATAAGGTCGGAGATGGGATTGAAAAATAAAAAATTAACACTTAAAGAGTAATTACAGTGAAAGGTATTCCAAACTTTTTACACGAAGAATCACTTGCTAAAAATCAAGAATATCTCGCCAATAGCAGCACTTACCTTCACAATGTCATAAATTAAAGATAACAGAAATAGTGTGTCCAGTTTTATCTGTTCGTTTTCTAGCACATCCTAAGAGAACAGAAATGGTAGAACACTAGCGATCCAAACGAAGCCGATCGTGGGTAAGACCATAAATTCAAATACTAATATTAGTATAAAAGCGTATTTACTACGTTGGTGCAGGAAAACACGTTGAGTTACTTTTATAAACACTGTTAACTCTCTTTAAGCATACAATTCATTTGGCTAGTACTCATCTAATCACACTCGTATTCTATATCTCGTTGGACTCTTCAATCCAACATCCGGAAGCTATATATGATACCAGAGTACTGAACTAACTTAAAGGTAGCCCTATTCGATGCTCTGATCAAAATGTACAAGAGGATAAAAGCAAAAATACTCATAATATTGTAACGTGTGCTATCCCTCATTAAAAACGAGCATTTGATTTGTTTCGTTGTTCACTACAAAATGTCAAATGAAATTCTAGGTGACTTGGGACGTAAATCTCGGCATAAAAATTACACAATGAGTCAAGCAGGTTTCTCTGTCCCGGTGCATAAGCAACTTTGTGGTACTATCAGTAACGATTTTCTAATTCATCTATACGGCGAACACCGCAATAACAAAGTCATTCGTCTAAATTCACTAACGAGAAAGTAAACTTGAGTGTACGTTGAATGACATTTAAGTTTCAAGTCATTTGGAAAGATGGCTACATATTCGCATAGCTGGCATACAATGCACTTAAACTTGACCAACTGTTAGTTGCTATGTAACCAAAGGTTACGAGGCCGCTAATCTACTTTGAAAAACGACTGAGACCCTATACAAACGATGTTGAAGGTGTGCCGATCTTTAAAAGCTTTGTGGCCTGGTATCGGGAAGTATCTGTTAATATATGGCAGTAATCTCATCTCTAGCGAGGTAAAAAGATCTTGGCGTACTATCTAGATACTTTCTTTAATTATAGGTGTGACCACGGAGGGGGTCATGGGGGTCAGGCCCCTCCAATGATTTTGAATTTCATCATTTTTCTTTGTTCTGTTACTGAGTATTCTGGTGAAATTAAGTGTACTTAGCCTTTTCGTGTGCGCCCCTCCCCCAACATCCTCCCGCTTACGCCACTAAGTAACTATATAATCGAGTAACCTCCCCGCATCAAAGTACGCTTTGCTTTATTATATGTAGGATTAGCACCTAAGTCATCACAAAATGTCATGCCGATCAACATAGTGTTAGCTCGGTAAAAAATAGACATCGATAATCCCACAGACATTATTGCCAAGGTCCTTAAGTTTATTCCATTGGAAGATTAGTTGTAGCATAATCCAAGAACCATCAGCCTTATTTTGCAGCAATTCTACATATGACTCTGAACACTACTAACTTTTTTCCCAATTCCCTAAGGTCATACACATTTACTACTAATGTTAGTAACCGTCATAAAACTTCAGTGTACCTGTAAACTGCCTTTTGTAGCGTATTGAGTAATGATCAATACATTATTCAGCTCAACACAGGCGCCAATAAACATGTTGATATTATCATGTCGTATGTCTCTCATCTGAAAGAGGAAAAGATCTAATTTAAATCACATCAACGATAAAACGATAAGTGAGATAATAATTGAAGAGCCTAGATTAATGCTTAAAAATGCTTTTTTTGGAAGACTAAAAAGAGAAGCTGTTTCTTGACAAGAACAGTCTCCGTTCTAGACTTCTTCATATTTATTAAGTTAAAGGAGGTTGAACTGCAGGTGTAATCATAGTTTTGATGTATAATTGGAGCCTCTTACTCCAGTAAAACGAACCAAAGCCAATTAAACGTTTCAAATGTTAACCAATGTACCATGGTCAACCAATCTGATAGGCTGGCTTAGTGAGAGGTCACTAACAGGTGGCAGGTGACCACAATCTCAAAAATAAATAGATTATAACAAACAGCTTTATTACCAAACAATCTACGACGTCTTTTGGTGTCATACTTGACACTTGCCTTTTATTTTAGCTCGTTCTGAAAATGCCAGTCTCAATTTACAACGGACAAAATGACAAATTGCCTGCGTTCGTTTTGCAAAGATTTCTCACGATGTGTCAAGACAACATCTCACGCAGCTTTCTCCAGCAAAATAAAACGAATCCAAAGCACGCCTACGAATAGAAAACGAAATAGAACCGCACAAAGTAGCAACGCACGCTCCTCAGTAGAACAGCAGTCTGGGCTTCACAAGGAACTCGTATTACCCACAAACCAAAGCAAGAAAGGTAAAAGTTCAACTTATACCTGTTTTAGCTCCATCAAAACATTTCTGCTCAACTCTACCGTCTTTTTATTGACTCGCTTTACCGCAACAAGTGTGCCACGGTGAATTGCCACAGTAGTGTATTTCTGCCTTGTATCTCCGTCAGTGGCTCCACTGAAATTATGGCTTGCCTACAAACAAAGTGTGAAACATACTACAAAATGGTAAAACAACGGAGCTGCTTATGCTATATTTAACACGCTTTTAGAGTTGTCTTCAGTAACCATCTGCTACATTCAATACTGCTTACCGCAAACTCTATCTACTTCCAGCAAAAGCTCCTTGAGTTAGGTCATAAAGAAATCTTCAGACTATTTACACAAAGGGGCTCCCATCGTACGCTCTCAACACGGTGCTATCCTCAAGGGATAGCTACTTCACGCCTTATGAAACACACTAGAAACCGTACTTTTCTACATGTTAGCGTAAACCCTGCATAGTTGCCATGAGGCGTTTTTTCTCCCTTTATATTTAGCGACACGTGCTGCACTTACACTAATTGGGTGTTTTCGAGCTCTATACTGCATTTACCAGTCTAATAAATCGATTCAAATATTACATCATATTAAAATTTTAAGGGTTTTGCGGTTTACGTTGCTTTAATAGGTGTGTAGGTTTTGCTTCAAAAATGTCTAAATTGACTCTCCTGTTGGATTTCTGTAAAATTTCACATAAACACTGTGAAACATTGAGAGCTCTGTGCTCAAATGCGCAATATTGGGTGCTGGCTTTTTCATCAAGACTTCCGTGAGGTTGAATACGGTGAGAACATCACTAAGGTTGCTTATGGAAAGAAAAAAAACCATGTCACTAGGTCAGTCTTCATTACTGTGCAGTTTGAATGTATTTTTAATATTCATTATCAGCTACAATAACTAAACGCGTGATCTTTTAAAGAGCCCAGATTAAGACCCAACACAAAAGAGCGATAGTAACTTCTCTTGAAGCCTCGACCTCAATCTCAACCTCGTTTTTACACTAATACCATGAACCAGGCAAATTAAAATAGAGTAAACTGATTCTAAATAAGCGATTTACAATTTACTGAGAGATGGTAGAACAGCAGCTATATGGATTTAAGTTATTATACAAACATTTCTAAATATAGAGTTTAGACAAAATAAGTCACAATAACTTGCACTTTCTGTCGTAAAGGTCATTTCAACAGCAACCCTATCAAGCTATATACAACAGGTAGACATATAAGATTGATTTGGAAATAGTAAGATTCACGGCAAATGACTGTATGAAAACACTGTCTTAAATTTCTTGATCATAATCAGTTGGATGATATCATCAAATGGCAATACATAACAAATCTGGATGTATTTCGTATTAGATTCTGTTGCATGTTTCTCTCGTCTCTTTAGTATTGTTGAGTAGGTTAAATTTTCATTAAGTCTGGTTCTTTAATGAAAACATTCCAGACCTTGGTAATGGCAGACGTTGTCGATCGCTTCCAATGTTCCTTTATACAAGAGGTAAGATACTATTTCTATCTGTGCTTCGCTTCTTGAAAACTGTTTTGTACTATGAGACGTTAAAAATTAATAAATGTATACATGGTCTGTCTTCAAAAACAACATGGGCTAGGGTTAAAACTGTCACTTTAACGTAACGTTAAAAGTCTAAATGCTTCGTTCCCTAAATCGGAGGAAGCTCCACTTCGTTGTTTCTGAAAGTTTCATAGAAGTTATCATTCTTATTGCTTTCCTTTATTTTCCGATTTAGTGTTTGACTTCTGTCCCAAGATAGTGCAATCATACTTTAGATGAGAACAAAAAGAGCAGCGACCCTTAATCTACTGTTTAAGTTTAAACTGCTAGCGAAAGCTAGTTAATCTTACATATATTGGTTTTCGACCAAGTACCTGACCATCTTGCAAAAACCTTGAGTTTGAAAAAAAGTAGCGGCAAACTTTGGTCGTCCAAATTCCTTTAGACTGACTATTGCCAAATTCTATGGTTCATTTATGTCCTTCGTTTGAAATTTACCCAACTTTTAAGAGTTCGAGTTCAGATATCATCTAATTACCTGAACATTTCGTTTCATGGAAATTGGAAATGGAAATGTATGCATCGTTTATTACCGATTCAAGACAGATTTTTCACGATTAGAACCGTTACACAAACGCTCATTGTTGTAAAGATTATTTAAGTTTCCCCAACTTACACGCGAATTAACCAAGTTTTCCGTGAATTTTCAGAGTATGCAGGATTCCATTAGTAGTATTTAACATTCCATAACTTTTTCAGATCTCGCAGCTCCGCGTAGCCTAAGTCAGAACGCTTCGTAGTTACGATACAAGATTACTCTAGGCGTAAAGAACAGCAACTGCAATGCTATCATGTGATAACGGTTTCCAAACACCTCTGTTAGCGTTATGGGAAGATCGCTTATTTTCTGGCAAGAGAACAATTTCGGATAACGCCATGTCCTAACCTTACAAAAACCAAAACCTAAAGTTTGAAAATAGCACAGCTGACATCATGAAGAAAACGAGAGTATTTGGCGGAAGCTATAGAGCCAAAACGAACGCTATCAATGACACAATGCACGCGGGAAGGAAGTTGATTGATGCTGTAGAATAAACTAGTCTTGATACCAACCCTCTTAAATTGGACTAACCACGTTCCAATTTACTAACACTGCACGCAACCAAATTTTAAGAGATTGCATAAAAGACCATAAATTAGGCACCTATTCTCTATGTAAAAACTGAAGCAATGGTAATTTATTACTTCTCCATGAAACCAAAATAACTTAATAACCTAACGAACAAACATTAACCACACAATAGCACAAGTCAACAACAAAAACAGTAAGTGGCACGTAAACAGAAAATGCAGCTCACCAAACTTCCAAGTGACGACGTTGAAACTGTCTTCCAGTCGTGGAAAAACAAATCGTCTGGATCGATTTTCCATAATTGGCTGGTAAGTTCCCTTTCAAGCCGGCATTGCCTAAATTCAAAGAATTCGATCAGTAAAAACTGTTTTGGATGGTTACAGTGAAGTCCATGCTTCTAAAAATTAAACTAAAGGGCGTCGTCTCTACAATCTACGTCACCTGTCCTGAAATAGCTCGGCTTACGCAGCAGTACAACCAAAGCTACGGATAGTAAGCAGTAAGTAAATAGCTAGATGTCATGATTACTACTCGACTAGTCATTTTAAAACATCGGAGTTACAACTTCTTGAATAACGACTGAAACTATTCACAGAATCTCCTCACCTCGTGCAATAATCCACTAATTTCGCAGAATAAAGTGCTTTCACTATCATGCTAACTTATATTCCAGTAGCGGAATGTTATTTATCATCAATTAAGCGACACAATTTAAAAAATTGTCTTTCGTAGCACAAGTGCAAAGTATAAACTTACCTATACATGACAATTGGAATTATGATAAGAACGACACCAACCACTGATAGCGCCACCGCGATAGCAAGAATGGTGTAGTCTAAAAGGAAGCGAGAAAATATGTTACTAAATAATTTGAAGCATATATTCCGCCATCACATAAGATCAATTATGAGCCAGCAAGTTCAAACACACAGTAATTAATGACGTTTCCCTTTATTAGTGACATCTCTCTATTGAACTACAACACCACTGTTTGACCGACAGTTCCATTTTTAAAGCTATGTTTCAATTGCATTTGCCTCTTCTAAATCATTGGATCTGAACCTTAAAGTGAAGTGCTGAAACAACATATCATAAGGCTATACGCCCTTGAAACATTTAGCTAAGAAGGCAGCAATGCCCTACATATTATTGTCCTGACACCTTAAAAAACAAGAAAGGGAAGTTTCAATGTAAGGTAAGCAGTAGTGACATATCATATGCTGCCAGACTGTTGAGCTCTAAATTAGTACATGTTTTTACTCAACTGCACAAGTACCAAATGACTCTTAACTGTAACACACGAAGTTGAGTTGTATTCAGAAATCTTTGCGGGTGGCGTGCAACAGGGTACATGCAACTCTTTCAATATTTTCTTGTTCAAACCAAAGTTGCCTGACAGACGGCAGTTTCACAGCTCTATCTCCATCAAGTAGCTGGTTTGTGCTTTGCCAAATCTTTACAAGGCACATAGTCAAATATATGATATTTAAGACTACAATACTAATACCAATACTAATACTAATACTACTACAACAATAATATGATAAATTCAACAGTATTACTTATTTCACATACCTTCCTTTTCTTTTGGAGGAACAGGACAAAGTTCTCCGTTGAATCCACATTTTGGTGTATCCTTTGGAGGCATATTTGTACCAGGCCACTTAATCGGCTTTTTAGGATTCAAAACTAATTCAAGTTTGCTGTTATCGGTGCTTCCTTCATTCTTAAGATGAAACGTACCAACCTCCACCATTTCTGCATGCCAAAAAAGACATTGGGTAATAATCTCAGTACTTGGAGTAAATACTTGTCTTCTAGTAGTTTCTCAGTTACTCCGAAGATAAGTCTGGGGTACATAAGTAACGAGACTGCAGAGCCCAAACTACTTTACATTTGCTACAATTTCGTTAAAAATAACATTCAATACTGCTTTCCTTCAAAACTATTTCCGTGATACCAAGGAAAGAATTCGGCAATTGCACTTTATCCGCTCTTGCAGTTCATTTAATAATGGTCAACAAAAAACTTCATTGTTAAGCCTTATCGGTTACACACATCTTTTAATTTTCGGGGTCAGAATTGGTGGAAACGTTCTATCACGTCATGATTTTAGTATTTGATGAAAAACAATTGCTATTCTTTAATGTTCCTAAATATATCACACTTTCACCAATACATCCCACTTCCAACTCATCTTACCGCTAAAGGCCAACTACCAAAACATTGTTCGACTTAGATGACGAGGAACCCAAGAATGTAAGCATTGCAGTGGACACATACAAAGGCACAGAAATCAATGAACCTCGAAATTAAAGAACAACAAGGGCACAGGGGTGAACAACATTGCTGCGGAGCTTTTGATAGTGGATGTAAAGGCCGCGACTTAAGTCTGACATAATTTGTTTGACAAGTTTTAAGAGGAGAAGAAAGTCACGGGTCACTAGCTTATGGATCCAATAGTCAACTTTACGAAAGAAAGGAGGCCTGTCCCATTGGGACAATTCGAGGCATCAAGCAACCAATAAACAAGATGTCTTATAACAAGCATTCAGAAGAAAATCACTGAGACTTTAAGGATGAACCAAGCAAGCTCCGTGATTGAAGCTCATGCAACGAGGAGTTATTTGTACTGAACATATAGCGGTAACCACCGGAGGCACACCACTAAAAACTATTTTGACTTCTTCGACTTCTTTGTGTAGGTGTACTAAACAGTTCTTGGTGTCAGCCTATCCCCAGATTTTCTGATGATTATGTTATTAGAAGACCATTACTAATGAGTGCTTCGAGTTTCTGGTCGCACTGGCCATCAACAGCTTCAATCGTCCAAGCTTGGAGAAAATATGTGTCGGTATGTTGTACAGGAGAAGTTGATCGAGCTCCTATCCACTCTTTATAATAATTTCGTTCAGTGTTCAGTTCTGCTTAAAGGCAAGAACACGATATGGCTGAAGATTTAATCTGGGTCAAGCAAGGCTGTCTGATTTCCTCCTAAATATCCCTTATTACTAACGATTATGTTACAAGGATGTCAGTTCACAGCGAGAACGAGGTCATGAGAGTGGCACCCAAGCAAGAGAACGACGTCATAAGGGTGGCACACCAGCAAGAGAACGAGGTCATGAGTGTGGTACACAAGCAGCTGAACGGGGTATGAATATGCCACTGACTGGGCCTTAACACCTTAAAAAGTAGAACAGCTTGAAGTGAATACTGAGAAATTAACGGAGGTGGTTAGCTAAGTGGATTTTACGATCAAGGTAAAAAGGATGGAAGTTATGAAAGTTAACTTATCAAAGCAGATACCTATCAGTACCGATGGGCTGAATTTAAACGACGTAAACAAAGTTCTCTACCTTGGGAGAGTCACAAAAGTTCATTAGCCTAGAGACGGGGAGAAGTATCCATGAAAACGTAGATCAGAAAAAGAATACGGCTCATAACATGATAAACATCTACCATCTAAGTACGTAAGTAATTAAGGTGAGAAGATAAGCTTAAAAATTACGTGGGAAGTAAGTCTGCAAGTAAATAAGTAAGTGGTTAAAGGAAGTAAACGAGTGACACTTGAGGAAATGTCACATGCGTCTCGTTTTTCACGCGTTCGGCCACTTACAGCGCTCAAAAGGTACGGCTTGACCTTGCTGACTTTAAGGTGCTCGGGCGAATTAAGTTTTTCCCATGTAAATCAAAACGTCTTTAAATTCCGATTTATCATTTTTACTCACTTTTCTGACCCTAAGATCTAAGTGTTTGAAATCCTTTCCTTGACCAGTTGTGGCTACATTTTTCTACTGATTATAACCATGCAAGATTATTTATCACCGCTACTAAAAAACCTGCTCTTTCCAGTCCCCGCCTTGCTTATGTAAGCTTTTAAATACATTCCTTCCCTTACTAAATGAAAACTGGCACAACCGACTATTTATACCTCAAACTGAGCAGCCACACGTGAGTTGGTACTTGTTAATGGGCTTTGAACACTTATCTTGGTTGGTATACAGTGGTTTTTTAAGTCTTCTGTCATTTGGGGCATTATCATCATCGTGTTTTTAATTCCCTGCTGGTCTCCATCTGGATCGCCGTAAGTTTACTCTTCCGCGTACTTGTCACACACTCCAAAACTAACGATGCAGGGCGATCTTTTCAAATTTATATAGTTTGTAGGGAGAGAATGTTTGATCGGTCAAGACAATCTACGCTCACTCTCTTTGGCGCCATGTGACAAAGTTTTTTTTAAATCCTTCACTCAATACTGCCAGGTAATGTTGCCACTTCAAAGTATTGAGTTACTTTGACAGAAGTAGAATTAGAAAGTAAACAGAGAAATAGATGTAATTAAAGACAAAAAATTATATATTTCTAAGAAGATGGCGATTGGCATTAGATCTAAAAGTGTCAAGATCATAAGTAAGAGGCAAGCAGTCTGAAGACAGAGAGTTCCAGGGAAGTCCTAGGGAAGAAACTGTTAGCAATTTCTGTTTGTTTTAGGAATATAAACAGAAAAGTCATGCAACGATTCAGCATACCGAGTGGACCTTGACCTTATGAGGGGAAGAGGAACCAACTCAGCCAATTCAGAATAACACTTGCCAAAATAGTACGTGTAGAAAAGACTTTAAGATGCAACATCTCTACGGTGAGACATAGGTTGAAGTGTTATCACCAGTCACCAGTCACTTTCTGTGAATAAATAATGACATTGCAGACATCTTACGGTGTTCTTATATGTCAATAGAAGTTTCAAATTAGGCTAAAATCATGCGCATACAAATACTTAGAATAAACAGGCAGTACACAGAAGGAAACACTATTGTATGTCCATGATATATAGAATCTGCTCATTGCCCTGCCCCAAAACAGCGTCTTCAATAGCTGACTTGCTAAACACGCCTCTTGAGTTGGAGCAGGTGCAACAAGATACAGTTGTTTTGGCATTACTTAACGCTTCACATTCAGACGGTATGTCTTGAGTCATACGCCATTATAAAGCTCACCAGATCCTAACCAACTTGCCTATTTCATAATCCAACATACTCCAACAGGCACTTCTTTGGATTAAAGGAATCAATTTTAGAGTATGTTTGGCTAAATTTTCATGGAACTCTTACTAAGGATTACCACTACTTGCATATGGGAGATTCTCAAATCTCACAAAAAGGTCAGCTTTACAACATCTATCAACAACGTTGTTACATAAACATGACCAACATCAATTACGTTCCCAATATTGTTATTGTTATTGATCAAAGTGTGTTTGGATACGTATTGTCAAATTTATCCCCTATTTCATCGGCATTAATGCAGTATTTAGCAACAAACCTCGGCCACATTCTACAAGAGTTGCGAGTAAAAAGCGATCAGCCAAATTTTCGCAATGAATGAAAAGCTAGGACTTCTAGCTTGTAATGCTATCTTCCTTTGAACCATCAAGCACCAATAACAATGATTGAACTAGCGACCGCAAATGCACGTTGTGCAATAAGAAATAACCGATTGATCACTGGAGAAAATTCTTGTCCTACAACAGCACAATATTGAGTGGCAAGTTTTGTCTACGTGGTCTCCCTACAATCATGAAAACACTAATCTAACAAAACCGGGTTTTACCTGGCCACACCCATCTTTCAATGTAAATTGCTTGATTTTTTATGCTGTACGGGTCTAATTTTACTTCACGACAAAGTGAATATGTTTTAGTAGCTGGTCTTGTTAAACATTGTTAAACATAACTTGAATGTTTGTTTACCTCGTTGGTCAAGTATTTTACTGCTAACCCCCTTCCTTGGCTACAATTAATTCCTAAGGAAGCACAACTGCATTATTTGTACAAAGCTGAACTTTCCTCTTAAATTTGAATTAGATGTATAATCGTCATTTGTGAGCTTGGTGTGTAGCTGCAAGGGAATGATACAACAGCTAGACACCCTCCCTCATGCCACCATCATCAACAAACAATGTTTTTCTGTATAACGTAAAAATAAGATCTGAATCCACAACAAGAAAAATTATGTTCCAATCGAAGTAGAAACGGGATCAACCTTCTAGTAATTCTTTCTTTAAAATTGTTTGCTTTATTGTATTCTTGTTTCTGATGTTTTAAAACAATTAAAAACTTCTAATGCAGATTATTTTGACCGTTGGTGAAAACGTTCTGCTGCATGTTTCTGATTTAGGATTTCCTATGGATTATCTATGGTATAAGGCAAAGCCAGTTATGTCGCCGTAACGGCGTAATACCGATAAATAAAATTTTAGAAACGGGTCTGTCTAATGCAAATTCGCTTATCCTAAATTTCTACTATTATAAACACACAGAAACGTGAGAAAAACCATTGAAGAACAGTGCTCTGAGAACTGTAATACTTTGAGTTGAAGGACTGGGTTATAAATGAAAGCATTAGCCAACTACTAATGATTCACTGAGATTTGGTTCTTTTGTCTGACTGCCGAAACGCATGGGGGATTGGATTCTACAACAAAACTTGTTCATTGCAACCTGTCTATTGAACGGCTACAAAAAAGAATCCAAATTTTCATGAAACGTGCAGCCAAAAATATACGAATCGATTAACTGTTTCTTTACCCCTCTCCAACCATCCAAATTATTTCATTTCACTTACTTTTACTTTCACTAGATTATCCCACTTCAAAATCTGCTCAATTCAAAACCAAATAACCAGATCTTTAAGAATTTGCTACTTAGAGAAAGGGTCACATTCATGTATATTCATTCCATCTACATTTCATTGTCATTCTGTAAAGATAATCGCGTGCTGGACGAACAAAAGTCTTATCCTTGGAATTTGTCAAAAGCAAGCGTTAACTACCCAGTAGATACTGTAACGTTGAAAAGAAACTTCTCTGTCATCCAATCTTAAGAGCGTTGCTAATACCCACTTTCAAGTAACAATATACATGGTGTCTACTATCTTATAACAGGCCAATTCTTCGATGATTATCGGCTAAATTCCAGTCTTTTTGCACACAGTTGGCCTGGATGGACTTCATTGCATAAATAGACTTTGTACAACGAAAAGTAACCATGGACCCACTTCAACCAACCAACCCTAAACTAATCCGACAAATTCCAGCAGACTTTGCCCAAATCTCTCACGAACGAGCATTATTTTGGTGGATATTCTGTTTTATAAAGCAGTACGAAAATAAAGTTTTAGGATCACTCTCGGATTTCTGAAAGCCGTGGCCATCCCGACTATATCGAAGTATATCTAAAAAACTCAGTCAATTACCGGAATCCTTCTTTCCCGACCCATAAAGGTCCAGAAGTGACATGTTGAACTGAACATCTCCGTTACTG
The DNA here is from genome assembly GCA_010016065.2 of Carybdea cf. marsupialis auct. non (Linnaeus, 1758). Classification (NCBI taxonomy): domain Eukaryota; kingdom Metazoa; phylum Cnidaria; class Cubozoa; order Carybdeida; family Carybdeidae; genus Carybdea; species Carybdea cf. marsupialis auct. non (Linnaeus, 1758). The sequence continues at coordinate 8,304 of JAAAKL020002176.1, read as the reverse complement.
TCCATGTAGGTTTGAAACCCAAGGATGCCTAAAACAAAAATAAACTGGGTGTACAAATGTAACAAATATGGAAAATGGCACATATTTCATGAAATCGCCACGTCATGAATCGTTGTGCCGACGACATCGTCTTCAATTTGACGTGTAAACGCAAACTCAGAAACTATAAGACCCTTAGCACTCCAGAAAAAGTCAACAAAACGCCACTGGAAAATCTGCGGTCATTCATCGTAATGGGTCCCCCCAAAATGCATAGCATCTCTGCAGGCATAGAGCGAACTGGCTATTAACATCCTCGAATTGGATAGCATCCCCACTGGCCAAGAGTGAACTGGATAAGCCACTAACTGGCACACTGCCATGTGCATCTCACCAGTACTCTTTTCAGCGCACGCGATATTTATGTCATATAAGCCATAAATAAAGAGAGGCGCAAATCTAATCATATTCTCCAACACCTTTATAGAGAGAGCTACCTTGCACTGCGCGTTTATTAACTACTACTGCGTTCTATCGGGGCTCTTGTCTTTGTCTCCACATCTTATTCCTTGAGTCGGTTTGGCCTCCACCTGACCCAAACAAAGAACGTCAATGAAACGTTAGGCACTGAGATAAAAGACCTGCCTGGTCTACAGGCGTCGCCAAGTACAGACCTCTGCCTTTTAAATGATACCTGTTGCGTTCTCTTTGCCCTTCTCGACTTCATACTCTCCAGAGACTCAACGAAGGTTTTGAACGATAAGCATACATTGTTCTTGCTTCCTTCGAGCCGTTATTCCAATAAAAAATGCCAACACATGCAACCAGGGGGCTCTGCATGGATGAGCTAACCCCGTTTCTCTGTGTTGAAATGTGAAAATTTGTTGATACACTGTTTCCCTATGTTTTGAAAAACGTTGTTTGCTGTTTACCACAACCTCTTCTTCAGTAGTGCGGTTGTTTATCAGGCTCGTGGTATGCCGTGTGCAGTTCTATTTTACTCGTGAAATCTCCCAATGACGCAAATCATTATCTTTCGAGGATAAGACAAGATTTTTAAAATATCTCGCTTTTTCCGGGAGCATAATAAATACTTAAAATACATTTTAATCACCTTAAAACCAAAAGCAATGATCCTTCTAAACATCCAAAATTTTTGTCACTCAAACGGTTTGTAACCCTAATGGTCACGCCTACAGCCTACATTCTTCTATCACTACTCTTGATCTATAAATAATTCGAAACTCAACCTTAACAAATGTGAAAATAATATGATAATGATAACTACAACATAATTCCACAGATGCTGTTCGGAAGGAGACATTAACCACGATTCTCCTTTTTGAAAGAGAGCTTATTCAAAAAAAATCTGGCATACCGAAACAATTGGCAATACCATGTGAACTATTGACTGGAACAGACATCTTGACCTGTTGTTTCTATGTATTTCTAACACGACCGCCGACTAGAATTTCCTCCTTGTGCATTCGGTATGATCATAGATGTTTTCGAGCAGTATTTACATTGCTGAATGCTTTTTCCAAGCTGTATTTAGCTTACTCATGGTGTTTGATTGCGTGTCATTTTTAAACTCTGTACCTTTGACATCTTAGTGTCCTTTTCCTATTCGTTTTTTTCTGGCTTATGATCTCTTACTCGACCTGCAATCCTATGGCATCTTTATACCACGAGTTTGTCTTATCAAAGATGTACCAACTTTTTGACCTGCATCAAGCTTCTGTAACAAGAGCAAGTCCTTGTAAGTCTTGACCTCTCTTGTTTAATATTAATAGCACATCTTTTGTATTGGTTTGGAGCGGTCATGAACATTATCATCGTTTCATGTCTGGCATGTAGTTTCGTGTGGTCACGCAAAGCAATTTTGGCATGGCAAAGCTCACGGATGTTAAAAGATCTCAAAGCATAAAGAAAGCAATTAGATATATATATGTATATCTGTGGATAGCCTGAAGCTCGTTTCAGCTCAACTTTTGGATTTCTTTGGTAGGTTTCTTATGGAAAATCATAATTATGTAGCATTAATATCAATGCAAGTAAGAAAAGGCTCGGCAATCAAAACATCCATACAGTACGCATTATAGGTCAAAACCAAAGCACTTCTTTTCACAATAAATCCAATAATAAGCTTTTGCCTTAATTATCGACAAACATCACGTGTCTTTGTGACAACTGCCACGCGAATTTCTCTTCGAAAATCAGGACACAATATTCTGTAATAAATGTTACTTTCTCCATTTTTCATACTTGTTGCAATGTTCTTTAAAGATGAGCGAATCGTCGTTGGTTTTTCTATTTGCAAAGGAGATAATGCAACAAGTTCACTTTCGGTACCTAAATATCTCAGCTTGGAAATAGTCTAAATGATGAAAATCGATGGATAGTGAAGTATAAGGGAAACCAAGTCTTGCAAGAAGTTCCTTGTCACGTTCCTGGTGATCAGTGTGCCAGCGATGATATAGTATATGGCACATACTTGTAAGTCTACTCATCGTCCATAGAAACACTTCCAGTGGACTATAGCTCTATTTCACTTGCTGTAGCATCAATGTTGGCAACTGATTCCAAAGATACATGATACTATACAGAGCAGAGTATTTCTTTTCACAATATTGAAAAGTACACTATGACCGAGTCATTGATTCTCCTCAGTTCCTTAAAAAGCTCGTATCTAATAACTGGGCTACATAAGAGGAAGGTATCTCAACTTATTTCATGAATTGCAGTTAATAAATACTTTGTGAGTTGGACGCAACTTTCTACTTATCAACATGTGTTCACCTTCAAATGCTTCAAATCCAATACAATAAACCAAACAAGCTGTGCAGAGGCTGGCAGTAGAGAGGAGGCAAAGCCTGCCCCGTAAGGCAGGGGCAAGGGCTGCCCCGTAATCTTCATATTACTACGTCGTCTGCCCATAGTTACTGCCCTACCCTCACAAACCTATTTACTCTCCCATGCCCCTCGTTGGCTATGGGCACAATTAATACACAATATAGATGTATCGCCGACATACAAAATATGCAGTCTGAAAACACTCTTCATGGAGTGAAAGAGTCAACTAGTCACTAATATAAACACAGACTCTCAAACACATCATTTGTAAAGCGCCTTGGAATGCGCCAAGTACAGAACGTATTAACCTTTCATTGATGATAAAAGACACGTTACAACAGCCGTTCATAATAGATTATGAGCGAAATCAACACTTACTCTCATAAATTGTATTCTTCATATTATCAATAATAGCTCTTCCATCTCTAATGTTTTTTCCCTTATTCAAGCTTTTGTTTAAGGCCAACGCATAAACCTTCACAGCATCATAGAGGTTTGCACCAAATGTCGGCGGCTGTAAACGAGGGTAGAAAAAATAAACAAAAATTCAAAAATGTAGCTGTACTTTCAAACAGCGGCACAATTCCACACGCGTATTATGCAATTAAAAGCTTGCTTAAAATAGTATCTAAAATAATATGTATTAAGTCACCTTTCCTATCAATTGAACTTGTAGGAGATGCAAGTAGTATGAGGCTTTCTCCAACTGCTGCCCAAATGGTTAACAACAGCTGTAACTTCAAGGCTGCGAGTTTTATTCTCTCTTCAGTAGCTCTTGTGATTCTGTCTCGCTTAAAAAAATCTTAAATGGTGTATCTTGAACTAGTGCAATCTAGCCCCAACAAAAAACCCCCGGAAGACCTAAGATTATCAATGGAGCTCAAACAAAGCAACTGTAGTGAAAGAGTTATTATTCACTGGCGTCCTTATTTTTGCTGTCCAATACTTTTTGAGTTGGCTTTCTAACAGTAGGGTAAGGAATTGTTAAGACGAGGCTACTGATGCCACGATAGGACATAGGATCTTTCAATGTATTACACTGTGAAAAACACTTCGTGACTCCTTGCCTATCTGTAAAGCAGGAACTCACAACTACTTCTTAAAATAACAGGCAATGTCAATGTCAAATTGAAGCTGTACTGGATCAACTGAAATACTCCAACTATAAGACCGAACGAAAGTCCTGGACGGCTGACAGCAAAGAACAAAAGTGGACATAATGTCCCGGTGTCATAAGCTAATCCACTGTAATTTCCACATCGTGCAATAGTAGACACGTCTTGCCAGGTTTAAAATTCTATCATGAACGCTTTAGAATTCATCCTTTTCGTTGGGTGCTATGTGAGCTGCATCTAATGAACCACGGATGGGTACAACTGAGACTGAAATAAGCACCTGAAGACAGACGCTGCCGCTTCATCATCGTCACGTTTAAAAACTTGGCGATGATTCACATCTCTTGCGCTCGGTGGTTTATCCAACCTACAAAACCCTGATTTTAATTATTTCTAGGCCAATATCAACTCCATCCATGTTATATTAATTATCTAGAATCCGTAACTGATCTCTGTAATACTTTTAAGCTGCTTTAAGTTTTCTGGGAGTGTTCAAACGTTGGCGAGCAATACGCGAGATACACCATAATCTTTACTTCTTGCAGTACAAATTCCTACATTTTCACACCAATAATTTATCGAATAACTTGGTTTGTATATCTCTACAAACAAAACGGTAATGACGTTTCTGACTAAATCATCCACTCGTCAAAATTTTGAATAAATTCATCCAAATAATTTGCAGCAGGTTTGTGATGTTTCGCGCTATTGTACATGCTCCCAGTCCGTATTGAAGTCTACATCTGATGCATGTATACCGAGGATATTTGGCCGTGAATAAACGTAGTGTCTTGACGTTCGAGATTACATGCTCTAGGCATCTGAAATAGCTCGCATTTTTCGCTGATACTTCCCTATTCATGATAAAGTCTGCTCGACTGTATTTGATGTCATCGTTTTCGCCCTTTTTCATATACTCTTCACATAAAACTCACTAAACCTCCATGTACTCTTTATATCTCTAAAAAATTACAGTATCGTCTGCATACGACAACAGCCGTGAATAAAATATACTTTGTGTCCTAGCCCTAGCCTCTTATTACGCATTTTACCAAATAATTTAAAGAATACTGTATCCCAAAGTTCGAAAATCTTTAGGTATACATATGTTCGGAAGTACGTAGCATAACATCGATGTGAATATTGGAAAGGAAACGGGTACTTTAATTCCTTGATCCAACAAACGTTTAAAAGGTGTGCTTTGCTCACACTCGCTCACTAATACTCGAGCACCGTGCGGTACGTAGAGCCAACTGTCAACACAAGTGCTCGCCAGTGCTGACAATCGGCAGCGAGCTGCTCCGCTTGAGATAGTCACTCCACAGGATCGTAGATCTTTGGCGACGACATTGAGCCATCGAGTGCGAGGTGGGCCTCGTGGACGTCTCCATCCTGCTGCAGACGGACGAAATCCAGGACCACGCGGGTTGGATGACTCGGAGGCAGGCGCAGGATATGTGCATACCATCGCACCCTTCTTTGAGCGGCATGCTTTGCGGATTTGCTTTGCGGATTCCCTTAATGTACAGTTCCCTTAACATATTTACTATATAATCACATCCCATGCGAATTTGCATGACACCAAATCATTTTTCTATTGTCAAAGTTGTAGGTTGCTCCAAGACTCACAACTTGCAGTTAGCCTTCTATGTGGCATTTCTTCTTATTTCTTTGTATTTATTTTGTATTCTTTCGTGTACACCAATTTGAACAACGTTACTAAGAGCCGCAGTTATGGAAGGCTTAAGACAATTCTTGGCTCCTATTTTGCCTTTGTTATTAAACGGACGTGTAATGATCGAGTGATGCCACAGCAGTGGGCATTGAACAATACAAGCCATCATCTTTTAAAAGTATCTACATAAATTACCTACTTCTTGTCATACTTAAGTTGCTTACTATCAAATTGTATCTGCACTTCAGAACTTGTTCTTCTTTACTGATTTATTGCTTCAGTCCACTTTCCATTCTGCAGTGGGCGCATTAATGGTAGGTGTCAGGAACGGCTATAGTACTAGATAATTCACTTGAAGCCCTTTATTGCTTGATAAAAAATGTCGTTCAAAACGTTCACAGCGTTTACTTGTATTCAAAATGGTCTTCTTGATATTGAATTTAAGGGCCCTTATGTACAGGTGTCAACCAAAACATTTCTTCAAACTGCACATTTCTGCACCTGTAATTTTTCCTGCTTTTACCATGGCCTCATTCTTACTCTAGCAGTTAACGCCGTCGATAAATAAACGTTATAACAATTAAAATTTAGTCAAGGCTCAAATCGCTTATGCAGAACCTCTTAATTCCCTACCCAGGGGATATTTTAGCCTCTTTGAAAGCCCCTGACCTACTAGGTGACCTCTATGCCTACGATTATTATTGAAACAGGGTCTTCAGCAGTTTCCATCCTGGAATCCAAACAAATATAGCCCCCGTTTGGCTCATACGTATTACCCTACACAAATCAGATCAATTACAAAGAACACAGCTGCAGTAATCAACCAAGAAACAAACCTTTGTGTCCGACTTGTTAAAATATGTTCCATTTAATATTCCAACGTAAGCATCACTTTTGAAGGGAGGATCCATCATCCTTTTCTTAAGTTGTGTTTCAAAACTGTTGTATGTAGTAACTTGTGTCGGCTTTGCAGCAAGCATCAGCACAGCTTCGTATGAATTTCTGACTTGTGGTGTCATTGGAAGAGTCTCAATGTAATGTGAAATAAACCAACTGAATGGTGTATTCATTTTCTTTGCTACGTCTTCTGCATTCAGATTAAAAATAATAAACACAAATCGGCCATCGATCATTTTGCTGTAATGTGCTGCTAACATTCCTTCCCTAGCTACCATTGCATTGCACAGGAATATGACAACTACAGAAACAGAAAAAGAAAGATACAATTTAAAACAGGAGTCAAAATTTTCAGATGGAGCAACCAACAAATAACACATTTAATATCGTAATACCATGCTTCAGGCTAACAGCTGGGTAAGACAAGTTCCAATATCACTTGGATGCTAAGAAAAAGTAAAGGTTACCAAAGAAAAATATTGCAAAATAAACCTTGCACCAATGTATCTTATAAAAAGTCAGGGATCTTAAACTACGTATACCCCTTTATCATATATGTCACTGCCATTTTCAACACTTGGTTCACATTTTAACCAGTCTCGTGACTGTCTCGTTTTGTTCTTGATCTGCTTAATATGTGAACATCCTAACTCATTTGCAGCATGCTGCAAAATATCGACTGGTATTTCAGAGCAACATTCTTCATTTCACAGCAACTAGTAACATGTGAGGATTTAACCAACTAACATTCAGGCTGAGGCAGGGGCTGTGGAGGGGTTAAATTCCTGACCCTACTCCACCAGGCAAAGGCATAAAAAACAACAGCAGGTCTGAGTTATGTGGTAAATGTCGGCTGTAAAGCATATCTCAGTGAATCAGCTGAAATATTAACAGAAATTGTGTTTTATGTGTGGTCTTCCTAAAACATTTACAATCTTAAATGTGGATCTTTAAATAGATAACACCTCACTCAACCCTAGGAACTTTGCCCTTTGGAGAAAAGACGATAATAGATCATGCCACATATAATTCTGATTTCAGACAGCTCATTGTGTCTAGGTGTTCTATACATCTCAGACAGGGCTTTACACTTGGCCCCAAAATTAATTGTTCAAAACTTATTGCAGATGGTGTACAGTGATGATAAATTTCTGTATATCTTGCTATGCATGTATGATAATACCACTCCAAAGGTTGATCTCTACACTTGATTTCAGGAGGGTGGTCTCATAAATTCACAATGTCACATATGAAGAAAAGACAACATTTTCAAAACCAATTTTTCAAAAGAAGGAACATGCCAGCCATAAGACATCATCCCAACCTGAATCAGTATCAGACACAAACAGTAAGCAGTACATGATGATGACGATGATGATGTTTCAGCAATGTTTAATGTAATGAATGTACTATCAATCTGAAAATGACCCAATGATTCTAGAAAGAAAATAAACTATCCTCTTCTTTAACACAGATTGGGTGAACATATAAATATTACCCATATAGATCCTTGGCACATGATATCACAAACATGTACGTGTACAACAGATCCATTTCGTATTTAATCAATTCTGAGTCCTGTGGACAACAGTGGTAATGAACATATACTAGCTCAGGAACATTGATCGAAATGACTATCACAAATGCCTCTGTGTTCTGACCATTTTCAATCAGGCATGCTTATGTTATAGCTGAATATTTGGCATAAATAGTCACACGTAGATAGATAATTTTATATGTTAGTAAGCATTCTGCATTGCCATCATTATATAATTGTATGATTGC
>JAAAKL020002175.1:0-27199 GCA_010016065.2 Carybdea cf. marsupialis auct. non (Linnaeus, 1758) | reverse complement strand
ATACCGCAACATGGTCTTCAACTGTGTTGGTGGTAATCAAGATATCATCAATAAAGCAAAATACATTTTCTAACCCCACTAAAATCTTGTCCATCGTACACTAGAATATGGAAGGGGCAGTTTTGATACCAAAACAAAGCCTTTTCGATGCTAAGATGCCCTTGTGTGTGTTGAGTGTTAACATTTGAGCTGACTGCTCATCCAACAAAAGCTGTTTAAAGGCACCTACTAAATCTAAGGATGAAAATACCTTGGGCTGATTGCCCGTATAACTTAATTTTGCCTGCATGTCTTGGATGTTTGGTAACTTGTACCCATCGTCTTCAAGAACGGAATTAAGTCGTTTATAATCCCAACAAACTCTCATGCGACCGTCACCTTTCTTAACATGAACAGAAGGTGAGGCCCAATCACTAAATGAGACAGCGTGCAAAATATCACGTTTTACCAACAACTCGTATTCAGATTCAACCTTGGCAAGCATTGCATATGGAACTGGCCTGGCCTTCTGAAATGCCGGTTGAGCACCAGGCTTCAGTCTGAGACTTGCTCTAAAATCACGGATTCCAGACCCATCAAGGGAAAATACATCATGATACTTATGTAGTAAACTCTGAACTGCATCGGGGAAATCTACTGTGGCTGCTCGCGATATACGCAGGAGTTTCTTCTATGACCAATGTTAATGTGCGAGCCAAAGAACGACACCCTGTCATCTTTACCTTTGGCATTTCTTCGCGATAACACTCTATATGAATGTAAAGTTAACAATAAAATTAAAATATGTAGTAAATAAGGTACATAAAACGAAAGCGAATAGTAAAAGACGAATTGCAATATAAAGATTTACATACCGTTTGGTAGCTTCTCCCGTTCAGCTAAAGGAATCTCATGACTATTTCAGTTTCCCTTTGTGGTAAGACTTATACATTCACTACAGCCACACCTGTGGTCACGTGACGTAACGTAGGCACCACAGGGGGTTGACTCACTGCATCGCACTGCAGTGACACTACTGACTTCGATACTACAATGTCAGTACTGCCTGCTACATTGACATCTCTGGTAGAATTATCTGGGCTTGAATGAGAAACCTTGCCGACTAAACTATCCCAGTCTAGCTTGATATAGGTTGACCAATCCCTACCAAATAGCGAGGGTCGGTTCCCCTTGATAACTAACAAGTCGAATTGTTGGGGAGTGCTACCATTGTAATATAAGGGAACGCTAACACTACCAAGCAATGGAACAACGTCGCCGTTATAGCCTCTCAAATTACTGAATCCGGTCTACCTTAACATCCTTAAAATACCGCTTGTAAACGGTCTAGGAAATGGTAGACCTACTTACACCAGTATCAAGTTCCATTTCCAAATCGACACTTGCAACGTTCACCGTGATAAAATAACGTCTAATTCTATTGGCGCGTACTGTATACAATCCCAAAATATCGTATTTGGGACGTCTGTGATTCCCTTCATCCGTTTCTTCATCAATCTGATTGTTCGAATCGACATAATTTGGTCCGTCATGACGATTGTAGCCAAATGAAGCTCCACTTTTGGCTTCGCCTCATTTTGACACAAGTTTCCTGTTGCATACTTTCTGAAGATGGCCTCGAAGTCCACAAAGATAACAGCTGACATTACGAAATTGGCAAGAACTGTAGGAATGATCCGAACTACCACAGCCGTTACAGCGGCAGCCAAGTTGACGAGGCAACGGAAGAGAGGTGATTCTGTGGGCATCGATATAAGAGCTTGCATAAATGTGTTCCTAGATGGCCTTTAAAGCCAGTTCGTCTGCGATGCACTATTTCTTGGCCTGCTGGAAGGTCCAGTCCTTTATAGTGAGAAGGTGACACTACGTTTTGGACTTCTTCGAATGCAGACTTGACTCTAGTTAATCTCTCAGAGCTTCTTCAAGGAGACTACCAAAAGCACACGTCGAAGCCAGAGTTTTCAGCCGAAAGAAGAAATCAGCGACATAATCTTCAGCAACCTTAGTGGCAGACCAAAATTTGAAACGCTCAGCAATGATAATCGGGGCGGGCTTAAAATGTTGGCGAAGCAATCCGAGGAGGTCTCCATACGTTTTTTCCCCGGATGTCCCGAGTGTACAAGTTCTTCAGCAACTTGAAAGTCTCAGCGCCAACAGTAGCCAAAAAGACATTAACACGGAGAGTATCAGCGATTTGATTCACTCCAAAGTGGGCATCCATTCGATCGGCATAATCGTTAAAATTTTCAACGCGAGGATTGAACTGACCAACAGAACAAAAAACGGCCATCGGGACTATGGAAATTCAGCCAACTCGTCGCCAATGTTGTGTATCTACTGGGAAAATGCGTAGCGTAGAGATTTCAAACACAAACGATATGTACTCAGAGTATTTCCGTTTCATACTGATTATCTTCAATTCAGGTAATGCTTATATTACAAGGATTTATTTACACGATTGCGCAATGTAAGTATTAAAGGGTAGTCGTATGATTTACCTCAGCGAGATATTACAGAATTTCGTAACTTAATTGCATCATTACAGAATAGTTCGTTATCTTCATTACATAACAGAACCCACAGTCTCCTTAGTTGCGCAATGACGACGCTTTTCCACTAAGCTACGGCCCCATACAAAGAAGGGAGAGAAATTTTGGATTTCATTTTATAGATGTTGGGTCACTTCAATACTAGATACAAGTTGGCAGATAATGGCAGAGAGGTGGTCAATAGTAACATCAGAAGAGTTGTGGGCTGAACGCGGGGAGCTGATGAAGGAATTAATACTTGGATTACGGCAAATGGCCTTACACTACAACTTCTGACAAAAGAACATTGAGCTGCCCACTGGTACAACTTGTGTTGCATTTTCACAACTTAATGTCAGAAATCATTTGAAATTGCGGCTTTCCTTAGGGAGGTACTGATGGAAATGATTTCAGATGGGCAGGGAGAGGACCAGTTGGCATTGTTGAGAGGAGCGGTAGTGGGTTTGGGGAATAATGGTTTTCAAAACGTTCAGCATCCTCAATGACATCTTGAAGTTAAAGTCAGGACTCAAAAGTTCTTTCTCGATGCTTTGGCGTTACTTTACTAATAATGCGTACCGAGTTCAATATCATCTCCATCAGGTGTGGAATGAATGTTAGGAATCAACCTTAAAAATTTATAACAGCATTCAAGAAAAGTGGTGGCAAAGACAGAGGAGACGAATTCTGAGAGACCATTCTTTATTGAATAATACCACTTTAATAGACCTCTTACCCTCTCATATTTTTCCAAACTTGAGATGTAGATCAACTTTCACTTCTTCATAGAATTCTTTGCGACCGTCATCTGTGACGGGCTTCCTGTTATGTGCATTGGAGTGCTGTTTGAGCAAGAGGATCATCTTTGGTTTAGCTGTTTCAAGTAGGTAATTCGAAAACGTGGAGAGAAACTAGATGACAGGATAAGGGATTTGAACTTGTCTAAAAACACGTCGCGGCTATCTTGAGGTTTGCTTTCATGTTTTTCAGTACTAAAAGATGGAGACGAAGGGCAGCAGCAGATGACCAGAATGAGATAATATCCTGCTGAGACTAAGGGGAAAAATTCGGGCTGTCGTGGTTGTATTGCACCTTGACCACGGAGGCTAATCCTGGAATGATACCCACAAGTTCGTCAGTTGTGGTCATAGTAAAGGTTTGTATCATTCACCATTTGTACTAGTGTATTAAGAAGATGAGAGATAAAGACAACACGTATGATTACTTTTGGGTTTCAAATCCAAAATTCAAAAATACATTGTATTAACGTACCAAGGTACGTTTGGACACTCAATAAGCCTATCAGTTAAAACACGTTTCGTTTTGCTCAAGGAACACGAAAGAACGGAACTCAAAAGCCCTAATGTATTCCACTTTACAGACGGCCTCTTCAGTAAATACATTTGACTTTGTCTTGGTTTTAGAGCTGGTCTTGTATTATGTGTTAGAGCTTTATGTACCCAGACCGTAACCAACAAATATTATTTTGGAGCTAAACCGGTTTTTACCCAAATGATTTCAATGTTCCTAGAACTTAGCCAGGAAAAGACATAAACTCTGTTAAATTTTTCAATTACCTTGGACATTTTTGGAGGGGTTATAGCCCCCCAGTGGTTACTGATACTTGACCAGTTCCTCAGCCTCGTATTAGCACGTCGAATCACAGAGGAATCGTTCTTTCAACAAGAAGCAAAGCTGGTCAACAAGATGACCCAACTAGACATAGGTAATTGCCTGGTTTCCAACCTGGACGATTAACCAGAGGTAACATTCTTGCACTACGCAAACTAACAGAAGGGTCGAAAGTCTCATTAAAATATCATCATAGTAAATACTGATTTTTAAAAGACTTTCCATTCCCTGCATAGATAGAGGCAAAATAGTGCAAACTTAGGAAGTTGACAACATCCCAACAAGCCCGATTAGTGCTAATGCTAAAATCTGCGAGAGAACATCGCTGACAGCACAGATTTTAGAACATGTTCTAAAATCTGTGGTGACAGTAATCAGCCGAGATAAAGTGACTGATTTCTTTGAGATAAAACCAGGGGTACTACAAGGAGGCACTCTTGCTCAAGATTTGTTCAACGTATTGGTTCATTATATGCTACCTAAAATATTTGGGTAAAGACGGTGAAAAAGGAATTAGGGTGTCTGAGTTACGGACTTTGACTTTGCAGGTGATTTGGTAATAACCATTTGACGGAGATTCATGGCAAAAACGTGCCGCACACCAGGTCGTATACGATCGCGTACAGTTTATGTTACATATATTTTGCATAAAGTGATTTCCTAAAGTTATTTATTAAATATTTGTGATGCGCATACTACTGTCGTATATTTAACTTCATCTTATTTAATGAAATGGAGTCACGTAAAGGATGGAAATGTAAATTAGGGAGTTTATATATACAGCTGATTTTCAGGATTCTGTGCAATCCAATACGATTCAGTTCAGTTACATTTGGTTGTTTGTACATCGCAAGGGAGAGCTTTTTGTTGAACTTGTTAAGGTAGTGGAGTAGGTAATAGATTATTTTGGAATACAGTTGAATGAATGGTGTTGTAGTCTGTTGTTCTATCATACATGCACCATAAGTAAAGAAGCGGAGTTGCGGAAGGCTGGGTAAAGATTCTGAGACAAAATTAAATCAATCTACCAAGCACAAGGAGTTTCCCGAGAAGCCGAAACCGAGACCAAGAGGGTTGGTCTCCACTGCAACCCACAAAAGACAAAAGTTCAAACCTTTAATCATGCTCAAGCAGTCCGTATGCAATATGACAGGATCCGTATTGCCATAGATGATGTTGTGATAAACGTCTTATTGTTTAGTCTCTCGACCATAATGCACTTACAGTCAACTCTCGATATTTCCAACTCACATCTTTCTCAAACATATCCTCTGATCCCTCTAACTGAATGCACTTACAGTCAACTCTCGATATCTCCAGCTCATATCTTTCTCAAGCATATTCTCTGATCCCTCAAAGATAATGCACTTTCAATGATACCTTGATATGTACAACTCATAACTTTCTCAAACATATCCTCCGGTCCCGTGAACATAATATACTGATTTTGACTCTTGATAACTCGTCTCTTGAAATCTCAATGTCAGCTCTATCTCGGATAAAACCTTCAGTCTGTTCAACATCATGCAATGGCAACGCATGATATCTCGATTTCCCCCCTGGAAGCTCGTGCTGTCGAAAGTTAATTGTACTTTAACTTTAATTTTGAAGATCAAAGGACGAAAAGACAGAGAACAGTGAGTGTCATTTCTGAAAGATGCCAGCGTTAATTGTGTTCACGAAGGACAGAGGACTGTTAATACCCTACACCATTTAACTGACCTTCATCAAGTAATATGAGGCGATATAAATCTCAAGGTCCTGGCTCCCAAGATTCCAAAACTCGGATCAAATATTGCGTCTTCAGGGATCGTTTTCTCATGACATGATAGCGTGACGATGAGGCATATGGATATTGTGGTGAACGAAGAGATTTTCGTTTGGTGATAATCCTGATTCACAAAGATCGCGAGTGACATTGGTTATGTACCTTTTTAGGGATTAATAAACAGCATGTTTACAAATAGAAAGCTAATTCTAGTGAGGGAAAGTCTTCCCAGGGGCAAGGTCAAGAGTGTTTTTTTGGATGTGGGCAGTGTGTGATTTCGATTGAGTGTAACCTGCGGCTTTTCGTGTAAACCAAGTTCAACCTAAATAGGAAGGCAGGCGATTTTTGTGCTAAGGGCAACCTTAAGAATTACGGGATGAGTTATTTTGAGTGATGGCACGATGAGTACGCTTAAAGATTTACGTAAGATGGCAACAGCCGATTCTCGAAATGAGTATGTCTTATGAGGGGGTTAGAGCATACAGAATGTCATCATCTTAGTCACGTTGTGAAATAACAAAAATACTTTTCATCAATTCTTATTGCATGATATTATCAGCTGTAGGGAGCTAAAATTCTCTCGTCGATATCGACGTATGAGAGCTCAACTGTTCGATCAGTTGCGCAACCTGCTCTGTGAATTAGAATGAAAGTGGCCGAGTAGACCACAGTCAAATGTACCCTTCTAGTGTTCTTCAAGAATGTTCATCGTGACACATGTGTGACAAGTCTAGGCTACCCAAGCACAGGTACAATCCATCCGACGGGCTTCTTGAGTTTCCGTCTCCCCAAATTCCCTCATATGGACAAGGCGGGCCCCTAGACTATGGTAAAGAGAAGTTGTCAAAGCTTCCCAGCGCTGGAATCGAGCCCGGGGTTTTCAAAGCAATCTTTTAGAGCACACGACCACACGCTCCACAGCTAATAGAAAGGTAATTCTACAATGCGAGTGCTAATTTGGGAGATTGTTCTGAACAATTAGGCCAGGCACTATCCAATAATTATAGTGCCGCTATTTTGAGAGCTGCAATGAGGACCGCATTTGTGTTTAATTGAAGATTCCTGCAGATTAGTAAGGCTGTCGTAACAAGGTAAAATTATGAGGACAGAAATGGAAAAGGAGACCTGGTACATGGTACCTTACAATCGAAGTGGTGCCATAAAGGATACAGATGCAAGCTTGCGGTGCAGATTCGAACTTTGAATTAACAAAAGACTTGCTAGATTAGAAACAAGTATTAATTGTTAAACATGGGATATAATTTTAAGATTTCCACCTTGTCCTCTTGGACTGTGTATTCTTCTCGACTGAATAACTTCCTTTACAACCTAACGAATGGTTTCTGACTTCGACCTCTGATACGTCCTACTTGAACGAATTGCATTTCCAGATCTAACTTCAAACCGAAAGTTAAAAACTAACCTAATAAGAATAAAAATGAAGCAAAATTTTCTTGTTCCGAAAATAGTCCTCCTTATTAGGAAACATAAGGTTTCCTATCCTATATTTCTTTACATTGATCAACCACCCCTCCCCCCTCGCCAATTACCACGAGACAGCTAAATACAACAAAGACAATATGAAATTAGTGAGCAAAAGCATTTGCTGCTATGTAAACAATTTGGACATTCTACTCCGTCTTTAGCATGAGTAAGTGCTAAAAATCGACCTTAATGTTACAAGTAGCATCTGAAAGTGCTCGATCAAGCGATAAGAAATGCGGTATGTATTTCTTTTCATTGCTATTATGCTTATAGATTGAAAACGATTTTCTTTTCTGTCCGACTAGGCAATTATACAGACGTCCACATGCATATCGTACGTACTCTGCATCGTACAGGCTATATATCTGAATTTGTAGACTACTTCATTGGTTAACCACAGGCAAATTGAATTCTATCGCCCTAAATATATCAACTGGTTTGTTTTGACAATCGCTGGTTGAATAATAGCTATGGCACTGAGGTTTTTTAGCTACCTTTCAACTGAATTGATGGAGGTCTGGTCCTTAAAAGGTAATGCAATACGAAAAGTGCTTTGATCGAAAAGTAGTCTAAGTTCTAGTTGGGTGTCAACAGACAAGTGACGTGACGTCAACAAACATGCTTTTTAAGTCAGTTTAGCCTGAGGAGTTTGGTAGAATTGTGGATTTAAAGAAAGGAGTGTAGAGTGTAGACGACTTTACTGGAATCTTAATTATTAGTGTTAATAAATATTCGATCAGAGGAAACTTCTTCTATTTATTGAGTTTAGTTAGTGGCAGTTTCAACTTATAAATTATGCTTCTGGTCATGTTTTGGTTGCTAACTATTTTCTTTTTACACCTCCTTTGCAAACAATGAACTGATTTACCCCCGCACAGTGCAACTTTTTCACCTTTTCTGGTAGATAAATATAATGCATCATCGTATTGAGAATTCTCACAAAATATTATCGAGGGCAAACAGCCCTGCCCTGCACTTGTTATGACCCTTAAAAATAGGACCAGTAGCAGCTAATGTTGAGACTTCAAAAACTCTTGCAATAAGATGAAATTGTTGTTTCTTTATTGGATTCTTTAGCCGATAACTTTGTTGTGCTTTGCTGACTACATTATCAACACAGAATCTCTTTGTAGTTCGATCGGCGCTAGAATTCGTGACAACATGAAATCCGCATTCATGGTATACAAAATATTACATGAGCAAAATCCACAGACAAAACCTGTGGAATACATTGTAGTCGCGTGTCCTTGATAAGTATTTATTGGATCAGCATGTCAGAGTCGTGACTAGGTGACAGTACACCTAGAGTGACTAAAAGGCGAGTTATTTACTTCGTGACTTGGTACCCAACTCACTTGCAATATCGGCCTGCTCTCGAATGCTAAGCCAGGGTCACGAAAGGCCTATCACTATCTATGCCTATCTTGACTTACTGATCCTTTTTTCTATCTCCATACAAGCAAACTGCGGAAACTTCACTCCTTGGCTAGCATATTAAACGAAACAGGGTTGATCCTAATGATTTGTGTTTCAATTCCTTCTTTACTAGTCAGGTATACCCGAACATCAACCTGATTAGTGTAGTCATACAGGTTTTCATTTCTACTACGACGACCAGAATGAATGCTAGTACAATAGGAGAAAAGTAAATAGTATCGTTTTATAAATTGGAAAAGGTAAAAAAATGACAAGTTTCGAACGAAAGAGCAATCGACATGTAAAAGAAGTACTATTTACTATTTATGAAAACTATTTACTTTATCGCAGTATGTTCGACGAAATAAAATCAAAGATTGTGTTGAAATTTTGACTGATACCACCGTCAATGCAGGATACATAGGACTGTTGAGGAACCTGCTCTGCAAACAGCCGACAGCTGTTACTATAAAAAGCAACTATGCGTGGTTGTTCGGCCTCAACAGGACTTCACCCGCCTGAGCTAAAGGTACGGGCAAAAAGAGTTGTCTATTTCTCCTCAAGCTAATTTTAATACTAGTAGTCATGAAAAATTTAAAGCTATTGACTATTTATGAATTGACTGAGAATTGTTCAAATTTTGTTTCAAGTTTTTTTGTCAGGTGGTGCAAACGTACCTCGTCATTCCGTAAAGAAACGTTGTTTCATCAAAGAAAAGCATCATTCCATAATGAGTAAAAATATGCACAACTTGCAATGTACAATGATAAAGCATAGTCAGAGTTAGGCATTGCCTCGAAAATATAAGAAGAGAAAGAATACAAATGGAGGAATGGCAAGGAATGACAAAATGACGTCAAAGTGATGTCACTATCATGGGATAAAATTGTTAGTAAGGAAATTGCAAAAAATTTACATTAGGACTTGTTGTATAATGTTTGATATAAATTTCGTCAAATTCGTTTTCCGATCAAACACAATAATGTCAAATAAGGGCGTCAAAAAATATGGTTTTTTTTTCTAACTCAATGTGCCGTCCATATCCTTACTATGGCACTTATAAATCTATCAGCAAAATCATCCAAACTTATCGACTGAAAAGCTTATTTTAATTGTGTTGGTAAAGTATCAGATTCAAAAAAGCTGGCTTTCATTGTCGTCCTATAACCATTTAATGTTTTCACATTTTGTTCCAAACTGATGTCACAAGCAAACAGTTGCTTGCTTTGCAAGGCTCTATATTCATTGGTGATCCAACGAAACATATGGGGAAAGAGTGTAAAATAATGTACATCGCATAACAAATATACAGTAGCCGTCTTTGATACCCGGGGCAAGAGAGCATCTAATTATAATGCTACTCAATAACGAGTCTTAGCACTCCTTTTTAAACTTATGCAAGCTTAGGTTCGTAATAGCTGATGTAATACCTAGCTGTGCATTGTATGCAGAACTGTTTTTATTGTTATGTCACAGCATGATGATGTGAAGTCAGATTTACTTGTTCGCGTTTTAAATCAAGATGCCGAATGCGATGATCTACTTTATGTTTCGTAAATAAAATATGTAGTCTCTTTACACATCTTGAAGCGCTCTGCTGCCATAGTGGGCCGATTTCACTGCCTTAAGACGAGTATGTCAACACTCCTTTGATATGTTTCGGATTTGTATACAACTGATCAAAACCATACTACAGAGCATACTGAGCGGTAAAAGAAGAAGAGGTTGTGAACACAAGAAATGATGCGACATCATTTACGAATGGACAGGACTCACACCAGAACAGACCCTAAGATCAGCAGAGGACAGAGAGGTATGGAGAGATGCTATTCGTCAGAGTACTGCAGTGCCCCAACGAACTTCATAATCGGTTACGGGATAGAGAAGGAGAAGAAGAAGAAAAAGAAGAAGAAGATACAACTGATCAGCTTAAGAGATAATCTAAAGAGTGGTAAAGATAACTCTAAGAAAAATTCCCTTTGTTACATAACAGTGGAAGGGTAAGTGTGTTTTTTCATATTACTGACATGATGATAATATTAGTTTACGATCGTTTAGATATTTTGGTTGTTTATAGGCCTCCCTCATTGGTTGTGCTAGCCGTTAAAAATGGAGCTGAACAAATTCGCATAATTAAGTGACCATAGTGAGAAGGGAGGAGCCATCCTTTGGGTTCCCTAAAATATGCAAGAGTTCGAATGATATTCCCAATGTGTAATCAACCTATCTAGCAATATAATTCACATGTGCAACATTGATATATGAAATTAAGTGGGAAAAAAATACTTTAAAGCCCCTTTTCAGATTGAACTTAATCTGTTCAACATTTGTTAGACTATCATCTAAATACATGAACCACTAATACAACTTATTTCAGTTAATAGATTAAAAGCCATAAATACTAGAAAGAGATTGGAATGTTTAAAGAACACATTGTGAGTTTTGGTCAATATGAGCACTTTGACTGAAATGCCACTTTTAAGATGGTCTGCAATCAACAGCGCATACCAGGGAACTTTTCAGGAGGGGTGCATGACCCCGAATGATGATGTCATTGTACCAATCCTATAGACTACATAGTGAGGTCTACCCCAAGCATACTTTACACTTCTTTAATGTGTAAATAAACTTAAAGTGACAAGTTACAGACAGCAAAAAAATTCGAATAAAAGCTAGTAAATGCTTTAAAAAACGTTGCCTAGAGCACCAGGAGGGAGGGGGCTGACCCACTGCTCCAACCCTTAAAAACGCTACTGTCTGCAGTACCGTACCTAGTACTCCATAACGTTGCTGTGACTTCATTCTTCAGAACAATACGTCATATTGATTGTGGAGCCCGCTTCCAGAAGCATGTCAGCAAGAACGGCAATCAGATCCGAGCAGGGTCTAAAAAATCGTTCGCAAGGTTCGTGCGTCATTGCCTGGTACTCCAAAGTAATAGGCGTGATTTACATGCCAAGACTACCCTTCACTTACTCTGTTTGTTGGTTACACCGCTCTTTTAGAATAGTTTAAATATCGTGCCCAATGATCTTGAGAGGCCTTTGGTTGAGAAACTACAAATTTCGTTTTCACCTGCAACGTGAAACTTTTCGAGTTTTGAAATGGTCAGTTTGACTCCAAATGTCTTCACTATTTCGGGACATCTATCTACGTTTACTGCTATTGCAAGGATAAAAGTCCTATGCCCATTAGGTGCATGTTTTGAAAAATTTCAAACTTTAACAACTTTCTTTCTTGGGTTTCAAGCACAGTAGAAGACTCCCAGAGATGGTACTTCACAGGCCTGTGCTTCTTCAGCTTTCTTATTATCGTCTACAATATCAAGAAACTGAATTTTTGCCTGAGGCAGTGCATTTTACATTCACCATAATCCTAGTCACAATATATTACTGGTTCTTTGAAGATTTTTTACTGTTACTGAAGAATACAGGGAGTGCATGGGTATGCTCTGATGATCTTGACTGTGGAAATTGGCATCTTAGTTGTCAGCAATAAACTTGCATTTGCAACCAATTCGTTAATGTTTTTGAGAGATTTTGGTAATACGTTAGGATCATTAGTAAGAAGGACTTCAGATCTTAAACCAATGTCTTTAATCTGAGGGTTGTCTTCGTATGTCTGGCTATGAAGTTGTATCTGGTTAAAATGTAATGTCGCTGTCGCAAGCAGTGCAGGGTAGAGTAACTCGCTGTCAGTAAACCAAGTATTTCCTTGACTTTTATCTATTGGAGGAACTGTGATACCTTTCACAGTTGCTCAGCCACTCTTTGCACATTACAACAGTTCTGATAAATACTATTTACAAGGCAATGAACGGACGCTTAATAACAATAAATCAATTTGATTGGCTAAGAATTATCAGGGAGGGGTTAAGAATCGTGTGTTAGTATTTGATTGGAAGTTAGTATTAGGACAAAGGTTAGTAATCACAGGAAGAGGAAATCAAACATACAAAAGAATTACGTGTACTACAAACTCCACTGTGACAAAAATAAAGCATGACTCAACCAATCGGACATGTAGGATTGAACTTTGCGGGGTAGGTATAGAGATCCTGGAGCATCTCCGGTAGGATATACATTTGATGATGAAAGACTAGTTATCAGATCTTGCCAACTCTTGTATCTGACGGCAGGTGTAGAGCTTTTTCTCACGTTGTATTATCATCGGTGCATATGTCCTCCTCTCAGACAGCGTGAATAAAGGGAGAATGATCTAAGAACTGGTATACGTATCTGATAGCTACAAATAAATTTGTTGCAGGACAAATTTCTTAATTTATAGGCTACTTCGCTACAAAATAAGGTTGGGCCAGTGTGCAAATCAATGAAAGTAAATTGAAAATTCCGTACCAGCTTCTGTAAATTGATGCTGATCGCCCTCGCTTTTACCACCAATATTTTCAGTGCCGCGGAACCCTTCGCCAATTCACTCCTTAGTAGGAATGTCAAGAAGATATTGATTCTTGCACTGATTATGGCTGAATAAAAGCACGACAGTTGGAAATTCGTGAATAAATAGATAGGTAGGACTTTGAAAATTAATTTAATTCTTCTTCCTCGTCTTAATTATTTCATTGGCTTTGGACAAACTGAAAATTTAATCTCAAATATAAGTGGAGGGACAAGTCCCACTTGTCGCTAATGTCATCTCTGTAAATTGCAAATGTGAAAGAGCCAACTCATCAAAATTTTCCCCCTTATCTCTTTTGATTTTATTTAAATATACCTTCGTTGTGACTATTATTGATCCCTTTTACAGTAGCATACCGTCCGAAGCGAGAGGGTGAGCTCTGGAGTAAAAGGTTTGGGATTAAGGATTACATTTTTGGATGGTAGAATGTGATAACTGCCAGGTTGTAGCATAAATATTTATAAAACATTGTCAAGTGGAGAACCCTTTACACCCCGCAAGAGTGACCCCTTATGTTTTTATACTCATTGTATGATTCCTCTTTTCGGAAATTCCTACGCGCGCATCTGTACCATCCTTCTTCCTTTTCATGAATGTTCAACCATCATGATTTCTAAAATCTGTGCACGACTAAACCGCATGTTTTGGCAGTAAAGTGAAACTGAGAAAATGTAATGTCGAGTAGTGACTTGAGTCCACATACGTGTGTCAAACACCCTAGTGTTATTTTTAGTTTTAAGAGCGATGTTATTTGCAACATTGCTCCTTGTAAACAGAACAGAAAACATAATCTTTGAAGGCATGGGTCTTTCTTAAAGTCGGTAGGAACTCACCGATTGCCTTAATTAGATGAAATATTCAGATCTTACAATTATACTTTGAAGGGAGAAATTTCTTAATCAGTCTAAGGTCCATTAAAATCTAACCCTACTTGTCATCGTTTCTCTTTCCCTTCAGCTGGTCACCAGCTGGCTATAAAAGTGAAAGTTCAGTTTAGCTTCAAAGCAAGTAACACATTTTATGTAATGGGTCAAGTTTCCTTTGAAACTAATAAAAAGTTAGAAAATAACCTGAAAAGGGAAGCAACGAAATGGCCGTCCTATAATCCATTCACATCAAAGCAAGAAAACCGTTGCTTTGTAGACAAAAAGAATTTGTCTTCTCATTGGGCCTTTTCGGTTGACCATTCAGCTTCACGGACACTGATTGGTCAAAACAACACCAATCTGTCAGTCAGAATTCTCATTGGCTACCTTGTAAAACACAGTTGGGTAAATAATTTTGTTGATTCCCTTTTCAGGTTATTTTCTGACGAATTGTACTCTGAGGAGAGTCAGACGAAAAAGCTGTTAAGTACAAAATGAATTCGCTATTTCGTGCAGTTTTATTGTTCTGTACCATCAACAAACATTTCTAATAAAACGTTTTTAAGTTATGATTACCTTACTTCTTAAAGAGAAAGCCATTAAGAGACCGCAGCAGAAGTTTGTTATTCGTATTAAAACAGGTTATGCTTGAACGGCAACCACAAATTCTATTTACAAAGTTACTTAATTGTAGAGTACTTAAATAGAAATTAAACTACTGGATTCCACATCATTTGTTTTGAAATAGGTCTTCTAAATATCGTTTCACTTGCAAATATTGATGATATTTTTCTAATATTGGATTTTTCTTTTGACTGTGTTTTACAGAATAATAAACATTTTGTAACAGTAGCAGACAGTGCTAACAATTTATGTTTACTGTGTTTCCTAAATGATACATAGTGGTTTGGTTTACTTTGCATAGGTTTTGTTATGCAATGTTGCACCCTTGTCTTAGGTAACTGGTCATACTCCAAGAGTAGCTGAGAATTGGGATACAAATTATTTCCTTTCTATGACATACTTTAAGTCATTCATTGTTGGCTTGCAAACATAGACCACCTTTACTAGAAAACGGATCCAAAATCTCGTAAGGATCAGCCTTGCATTTACACAAGAGATAATAGGTATGATTCTGTCCTTTCTGTAAACGTTTTATGGAGGTTTAAAGGGGAATTTCCCTACGTTAAGTTTGCACATTACCTCCACATACTCTACTTTATGGTTGATTCCGCTTAGAGGCTACAAATTGTGGAAAAGCTAATAGGTAAAAGTCATCAAATATTTGATTTATAAAGATCTGGCGATGGAAAATTAAAATTCAAGTGTGATGTAGCGTTGACCAAGGGATACATGTCTGAGTGAATTCTTTGCCTCAAAGTATAGTAAAACAGAACTTTGCAGATAGACCTGGGACCATATTTTGTGAATCCGTTTTGATTTTGTTTATTTTCACCCGAAATTCTCCAGTTGTAGCCTAAAATGCTTTTGATGAATGAATGAAGAATGCAGAAAGTGTTAATTTTTATTGGCACAGCATAATTATGTATACGGGTAAGACTTTAGTCAACATAAGGTAATAGAAACAAAAGATCACACCTAATCACTGAACGTCATGTTAATAAGGAAATGTTCCCTTACGAACTACAAGTGACGTTCTGAAAATCTTGTTAAACTGTAAAAGTCATCTGATGGAAACCTTATATCAAACGTTTTTGTTGTGTTGTGAAACCCTTTTCGATGAAAAGCAATTGTGACGTAGCAGCTCATTCAAATGACAATCAAGGGAATTGTACCCCGTTGAATACATTGTGACATTTGATTTATGACAGTTTTTAATTGTTACACCTTTGCGTGGAGTTGCATTTGATCGAGATGGCATTCATCGTGACAAATATGGGGTTAATGGAAACTTCATCTGACAATCACTGACACAAGATCTCCATTTTATGTTGATGCAGATACGATTAATTTTATTGCATATTTTCTCAAGAGTCTCAAGAGTGGTACGTATTTGCTTATCTTTGTGTGGTTGAAGTATGTAAAAGAAATAGTTAATTTAAATCACAGAGGGATATCACCCTGTCGCCGTTATCAGCAAAGTTTTTCGGCGTCAACAGGCTTGGTGGCTGTCTCTCGAAGTTGAAATTGCTGCCTACCTATTGGTGTTTAGGTCACCAATCAATTCAAACTACACTAATATAAACTAAACTATAACTGTGTAAACTATGGAACGGTATTTAGTGTTTCTAGAAGCTGATGTTAGACATTATTTTTATCGTCTCCACATATAGTGCTATTGAGCCGAGCTTGTATGAAGGCCACTTCAGCCAATACAGCGTATGAGGTGTGTAGGATTCCATTCAATGACAGCTGGAGAGATGTTCTGAATTATTCTTGGTATGTATTTGGGTTTCCATTATGATCACAGTAATGACTACGATATGATACCATCTTAATCATATTAATAGCAATCGTTAAAGTCAACATCAATGTTTGCTATTGGATGTACAACATAGAAATCGTTGGAAAAGAAAAATGTTTATTGCCAAAGCTCATTGTTGTTGTTTATGCTTTCCATAAGAAATCTAGATTTAAAGTTAGTAAGACTATTGTTCTTTACGTCCTAGCTTCCCATGTTCATGTTCTTCTTTTACTTAACGCTACTTTTAGGGTTTCATTGACCGTTAGGCCGGTTTTAGTTGAAGACAGACCTTTTTTTTGCAATATGACTAGCGTTGAAAAGACAGGTCTAATAAAAAAGCGTTCTGCTAAGGAAATGGTCTTTCTCCAAAGTTCTCTCGGTTTGTAATGTAGATTTTGATAGTAGAAAAAGTTAACGGATTGGTTTCGGCAAGAGTACAATCTTGTATTTCATACTTCGTATTTTATACTTTATTACCAGAGCCATCGAAATAGTTTTAAAAGTGGGGAAAGGGGCAATGGGTGTGTCAATATAACTTTTTTTCCATCCACAATGTTCAGATCAAACTTGGCAAAAAAGTGAGGGCATGCCCCCCGCCCCCTGTTTTGCCGGCCCTGATTACCCATATTCACAAGAAACCATGACCAGCATTTTATGTGAATTTCATCTTTGTGTAAGTTAAGCTCCCTCTCAATATGAGGAAATGTGTGAAGCTCTCGCGTTAAGTTACAACATAGAAACGCCCAACCTACTCCCCACTTACGATATCGGTAATATTGTGCCAGTTAATCTAGACAGCTGTTTCTTAAGCGATCAACAGACATTGTATCTAAGAAGCTCAATTTACATTCTAGTATAAACCAGACTATCGCTTTCTACTAAACTATGGGAGATAGGATAGGAAACATGAGGAGCGGGACTATTGACTACAGCTTTTCAATATCTTTACTGATTACTGTTGTGTTTTGATGTGGATTTCTGGGACTTTTCGTTTTGTTAAAAATTAGTCTTGACGTTTGTAGAAACCATGTAACGAATTTGGTAATGGCTCATGGCTTACAACAGAAATTTTGTCATGTAATATATAAATATAATTTATAATGAGGTTTGAATAGTAAGTCAGTCAATATCATCCTGAGTTGATTACCTCTGGTGGAAGAAAAACTATTAAAGTTTTGGAGCCATACCTTGCGCATGTCTGGCCCTTACAAGTACAACATTGCATTGCACAACTTCTATTTGAAAAAAAAATCCAAGGCACTGGGATAAATTAAACCCGAACTGGGGAATTTCATCATATGAAACAACTATTAACAATTTTACTGTTTCGAGCGACATAACCTCGACTGTCGATATAGATGAACACTGTTAAGAGCTCCACAATGTATCGCTTATGTGCAGTGGCGGTTTTGGAGGGTGCGGGGCCCTATGGCGTCATGCACAGCAAGGAAATTCAGACATGATCATACTGCGGAAGTTCCTGAGACATTTCATTCCTTCCAGTGGATACAGTTCCAGTTTTCACTTACTTCCATGAGATTAATATGGGCAGTTAGACAAATCCTTTTTCCTTAGAAGTGAGGCGCGGCCCCCCTACAGGTGCGGGGCCTCTGGCCATGGCCCTGTTGGTCTCCCCCTAAAACGACCACTGCTTGTGTGATGAGTTCTTGAAGAAGCATCAGTACGAAATGCCTCGAAATCACAATGTATATAGATTTGTTACACAACGTATCATTGTTTCTCTGAACTTATGGAAGGACAGTATAAGAATCAAATTTCACTGGCGTAAATACTTCAAAATAAACTTCATGCTTTGGTATTTCACATCTTGTGGCGTTCCAGCTTAAAAATATGAATAATAAGTTTTTGAATAAAATTTTGCTGTTTCTATGCCATTCCTTGAGATGTGTAGGCAAATGGTTGCCGCTGAAGTAATCCTATATGGAGCAAATCACTCCTATGTGTGTTGTAAATGTTTTGACCATATTGTGTGCCCCAGCGCTTTGACCTTTTGGAGCAAAACAATGACGCAAATTTTGAAAAGTAGTGGAACTATCACCAGGACAGTGTTTCCTTATTAAAGATTCTAGAGGCAGAGAGCTAGAACAGTTACCGAAATCTAATCGGAAGTCAACCTTGAAAGGAGATTTGAGGTAGTAGTATTTGTAAGTTCTCAGAACAGCATAAAGTTGTGAGTAACTGAATGTTTAAGGTAGAAAAGTGGAAAATCAGCAAAACCTTGATACTGACGCCATGAAAGAGCTGAAAGCTACAAACTTGAGTTCATCGGAGAAGGGAGGAAGGACTTGAGGAGTATCTATATCCTCTCCATTGTTCTCGTTGATGGTTTTGATCTATTGTTGCCAAATTCAGAGATTTCCTGCTCAATCGGGAGTGTGTTTTCTTTTACTTTTCAGTGTTTGTGGTCTGCAGGCTTCCGACGTGCGCTAGGTTTACCCGTTCCGTCTTAACTGTTTGAGAAAGTTACTTATTGTGATCTTTTTGTGCTCAGGGCAAAATACTACAGCACCATTAAGAAAGCCATTCCTTTCTCCTTGACAATGTCCATCATCAATAAAAACTCTTTGTCAACATCCTCGTGTCTTAATAGCAGTCAACCGTTCAACTGTTCCCTAATGTAATTTAAACAGCAACGACCTTACAAAAAAAATAATCATCATTTGATCGCACCTTAAGTTGTTTTCTTGTAATATTATCAACGATGTTGAAGACTTACATAACCTAACAGGATTATGGCTGAAGTGTGATACTTCATTTCCTTGACACTTACAAAGTCCGTCGTAAAATTCTTCTGGCACTCTCTTCAAATGTTTTTGGGCTCTGATTACAAAAAAATTTGGTGGCTTTGAGATTCCATGCCTTTTTAAAAAGACTCAAGAAATTACAACCTTTCTTAAGGCCCCAAAATGCTGAGCATGTATCGGTTACAAGATCAGTTGTACACAGGGGCAGGGGAAGTTAAAGCAGATCTGGGGGGCCAAGTATGCTGGGTTCAAATTTACTTTTTCACGTTCCACAGTATGCAGAAGCAAATTTGTTGTGTCTCGATATGCATATTTTGCTTTGAATGTTACACAATCACTGTCGCAACCAATTTCAATTTTGATAAAGCTAAAAAGTGGTCACGGAAAAAAAGGAGATTTGGCAAATCTTGGGGGGCATGGACCCTGTTTCTCCCCCTGCTCCTCGTCCCTGGTACAGGACTACGTCAGCTGAAAGTCGACGAGAATCTCCTAGCTCCCAGCTGGATGCCATCTTGAGAAAGCTTACATTTCGTATTAGTCGGTGAAGAGCGAGTGATGAATAATTTACATCTTGTAAAACGCTCTTCACAAAAACCACATAACCAGTGAAAGTATCAACAATATCTTTACATGATGTGAATAAATCTATCAGTTTGGTTTCACAGCAACACAGACTATACTTAACATGATTAAGTCCAAGGTATTGATGATATTTTATCCCTGAGTGTGATATATTCTCTTAATACCATTTGAAAAAACATGATTATTGAAGTGTCAGACAGGGCTACATACCGATATATATAGGAGTTTTAGTTTCTATTAGACGATATAATCGAGCCGGTGAAACGAGCCTTATGTTACCTCAGGATGTCATCTGCTGCATAGCCAACCAATTCTGAAGAGGGTTGGTGGCGGCAGTAAAGCAAATTTGAGCCATTTTTAGTCTCTACTGTACATTGTTACAATGATTTGTGTAGAAACACTTGAAAGCACTAGGGAGCACGTAACCTCAGGCCCTCAAGCTGGCTACGCCATCGAGTGCGAGACAGCTTGCACTGATAGAGGGGGTATCATCAATAATCTTTCTTGTGAGGTGGACGTTCATTCCCATGGCATAAGGCATAAGTAGGAACACAATACATATCAAATAAAGTTACTTAACCCTATCAATCCCGAACTTTCTATATCTTCCAAGGACTGAAGGAGGGAAGAGGGCTAATATGCCCTCGCATTTATTGAAGTAAGAACTCTGTCAATATTTGCCACTTAGTTATAAAAGCTAGCAGGATTGTTAATTCATCTAATTGCTACGGAAAACAATATTATTTTATTCTATTCCTAAGCAAAGCGTAGAGAAACACTCTCTACATCTTCTATCACTGAATTCGAGCATTACATAAGCAGATCTATTACTAAGTGGGAAATTATAAAACCAAATGGCTTTTCTCGACTTTTGTAACGTGAAATCTCTGTTATAGTTTTGGAGGAGTCGGAAAGTTGAAAGTCAAGTGACTCCTTCCCGGATTATATCTTTGAGTGTCTTAATTATTAAACTAGAGATAGGAAGTTTGGGATTAATTAAATGTTGTGCCACAGGAATGAGCAATAGCACATCGTATGTACAACATGTTAGAATAACATTCTTTTCTCTTTTTCCTGGTTTCTTTTTGGTTTCTCTAAGCAAATTTGCTAATACTCAATATAAATGATATAAATAAATACTTGATCTTACTAGCCTGATAAAGAGCCGCACTATGAAACAGACTCTTCACTAGTGTACTTCACTAGTGAACTGTTAATCAGAATCACACCGGTGGTTATTTGTAATTCAAGCCTACTTTTTCCAATGGACGTGCGCCTCTCACCTTTCATATTTTAATAAAATTTTTGTTATCAAGTATAAGTGATCATATCTTGATTATTTTGAGATTTGTTTATAAGTTATCCAACATTTCTATGGCTGAAGTGTCTCAATTTCTTTAGGATTAAATGTGAAGGTTATCGTACTACATCTTATCAATACTCCTTGCATTTTCATACCACGGTAAAATACGTGCCAGGCAACATGAAGGAGCACGTTGTGTTTTGAAGAAGACATCTTTCAAGTCACAGGGTGTCTGTAAACAAAGTTCTGCAAAACAATCACTTCAACGAGGTCGTACAGCGATATTCCGTACTGCTCTATTTTGTATTACAGTCATATCCGAATGCACAGGTGCTACTTATGCTTGTTGGCATTAAAGCCTCGTGTTTTGATCATATAGGTAAAGTGTTGAGAGGGCATAACTTTCTGAATCAGAAAGAATAGGAATGCGTGACTCGATTCAGGAAGACCGACAATTTCTGTTGTTTTGTTTGTTCTGATGAAAGAGCAGCGGAAGAGTAGGTGACTTAACTTACACGTAGCTACAGTCTGAGGCTTTCCATGTTGTGTGATTGAAGCGTGGGAGAAGAAATAAGAGACTTGTGATCATTTTGCACCTATGACCAACTATGCCCTTAATATATGAAGTGCCTGCGTATCATACTTGCTTCATTCTCCTTTTGAACATAGCAACCTTGACATATTTTTTCTGCCTTACAAACATTTATCCAACATTTAAGTAACTGTCCCACCACCTGTAGTTTGATACTGCCTTACACCCCCTCCCTCCACCGTCAAATCGTCTGCAGTCGAAAGCACCACTTTGTTGTCACTTAGGTAAGCTGTTGTTATTATTGAACTTTAAACTCCTTTAAAGGTCTATGAGATTTGTCAGCCCGAAAAAC
Organism: Carybdea cf. marsupialis auct. non (Linnaeus, 1758); assembly: GCA_010016065.2. Classification (NCBI taxonomy): domain Eukaryota; kingdom Metazoa; phylum Cnidaria; class Cubozoa; order Carybdeida; family Carybdeidae; genus Carybdea; species Carybdea cf. marsupialis auct. non (Linnaeus, 1758). Next base: position 5,129 of record JAAAKL020002175.1, on the reverse strand, counting down.
AGTCAACAATTTCCCTTTATCATTGAGTTGCTACAATACTGAAACGATCTTCAGTTCAAATAAATCTAACTTCGCTGCATTTTAAGATCTTATTAAAAACTTCTAGCTGATCATGCGTCTGCTATGTCTTCAAGGAAAGAAATAAAGTTGATATATGGTTGTCACTCAATTTGTTAAATTGATCCCCTCGTATTGCATTACGTAAACTATCCTGTTGTAGCTAGACTGTGAAAAAAAGCAAGATTACCTGTATAAATTTCCATACTAATTTTTTGCAAGTATTTCTAGAATTGTTGAAACTGAAACAGCTTTCATGAAATTGACTCCAGTAGTATGTAGCCGAAAGTTCCCTCTTGTAATATACTTAGGATTTTTGAAAGACATTTAGGTAAGGAAATGAGAACAACAAATATTACTCGGGTAGGCTATTAAACTGACCTGTTGAAGTCGTTTAAGTTAGTAGTAGCTGGGACTAGTCGTAACAGTAGTACTAACAGTAGTAGTAGTAGTAGTAGTAGTAGTAGTAGTAGTAGTTGTATTAGTAGTAGTAGAAGTAATAGTAGTAGTAATAGTAGTAGTAGTAGTAGTTGTAGTAGTAGTATTAGTATTAGTAGTGGTTGTAGTAGTTGCAGTACTTGTAGTAGCAGTAGTAGTTGTAGTAGTAGTAGTAGTTGTAGTAGTAGTAGTAGTAGTAATAGTAGTAGTAGTTGTAGTATTAGTAGTAGTAGTAATAGTAGTAGTAGTTGTAGTAGTAGAAGTAGTAATAGTAGTAGTAGTAGTAGTAGTAGTTGTAGTAGTAGTAGTAGCAGGAGTAGTAGTAGTAGTAGTAGTAGTAGTAGTGGTAGTAGTAGTAGTAGTAGCAGTAGTAGTGGTAGTAGCAGTAGTAGTAGTAGTAGTAGTAGTAGTAGTAGTAAGGTGTAACGTGCCCTTTTCGGGTAACTCCTGTAATGAATATAACCCTTTGGTTTTCAGGGAAACTACCATCGATGTAAGTTTCAAACATGATAATGAATATTTGGTAAAAAGAGTTTTCAAGTAAAAACTGCTCTGACATCTCGCTGTGTTGCATAAAATTGTTTCCAAATTCCAGATTGTGCCGTAACTCATCGTCTTCAATTACATAAATGGATTCGTTTTACTAGAGCTAAGAGGCCTGTTAACAATCTCGCGTATTTTCAGACCTATGTGACAAGTACTCAGGAAGGTTTTTGTATTACTGTAGCTGTGAGCTAAAAACGTCTTCCCACACAGTCCTTTGACTCTCAAAATAACCTAGTTCGATCGGAAGTACACTGTAAACTATCATCTTTCTTTACAGGATTGTTTCTGAGGTGCATGAGTGCACTAGAAACATCAGTTCAAGAACATAAATAAAAATAAAAATTTATGTGGTCAAATTTGTTTGGACCAAGAGAACATTCATTATCAAGCGTTCCCAACATTTGATGAGAGCAGACATTAAAAGGCCTGTTCAAGGTCACTGAAGTTAAAAGGAAGTGAAAGGAGTCTGAAAGCATCAATATTCATAACTTCTGTAACTAGCAGTCTCTCTTTCTGTTCCTTTTAGTCGTCATTATGATTAAGGATCACCCATTGGCGTTCGGTTGCTCAAGTTGGCGACGATGCTCCCAGTCCCAGTCCCATCCCTGCTTTTCAGTGATATTTCTTATTGTTCGCCACTGAAATCCCAGATAACGGAAGCATCTGGCCACCTTGATGTCCACACCATTAACCTATATGTGACCTGCATTTGGCCATGGTATGTTATACATCTTATACTCTGTCTTCAGGTTGCTATTCCTGAAAATATACTAGAGAAATAAGAAAGAAGCAAAAGTCAAACAGCCGCTCATACCATTTCAAAATTTTATGTCAAATCTTAACTATTTGTTGATGCTTAGTCACTTTCAATGCACTTTGGAAAGATAACCGGGCCAATGCTAGTCCTTTCAATGCCTAGCTTCATGGGGCAGAGAGGCTAGCCTCCAAATTGCATAGAACAGGACATCGATGGTTGCCTCTGAATGATTGGGAATCACCCTTGCCGCTAGAGAAAAGTAGAGTATATTATGATCGGTTCACCATATAACAGTTGGTAGAGCTCACACAGCAAAATGCTTAGATCACGGGTTTGAGTTATATTTTCTATTTTTCCAGTATCTTTCTAAAATTGGTTTTGTATTCATTTATCAACATTTGGTATGTTGACTCACTGTGCCAAACTTTCGTTTCACTGACGCTTTTAACGTGAACAGAGAAAAGTTAATATGCACTCGCGTCTCTAAACTTTTCTCTATTTTGGAAGCGGAATTGGCCACAAACCGGTCCTCGCTGTTTTGAAATATGTAATGCGTCAGGAAAGCATTTTGAGCTGGCTTTGTCTTGAATGAAATACAGACACTCCAAGTAGTTGATGATAATTGTGTTCGATGCATTGCATTTTGAACGAAGGAAAATACCGCTGCTGTTATGAGTCATGATTAAACATTCTCCTAATGGATTAGCCAATGCACGTGCCATCCATGGAACTTAAAAATATAGCCAACACAGGCTTTGAGTTTAATCATTGAAATATCAGTCATCTCTTGAGATCTCAATAGATCTTTTATCTACAAGAAAGCAATAAATCAAGAGATTCTAAAGCTTCATTTCTCCAAGGAGGAAAATTGGACTATAATAAGAATGTGGCAGCACTTCGCCGCTATTGTCTTTTTGATTACTTTAAAGAGGAAATCTTCTCGTTTCTTGTTGTACCAGCACTTATGCAAGCAAATAGATAAAATGAAATAGTACAACCTCTGTAAAAGCGACACACGCGTTATTCACAGTGTTGTGTATATTTAACACTTGATCATTTTTGCCCTCGACAAGTATTCTATTTATTTTTTAATTGGCTTTTAGCTACAAGTAGCAATCGCTTCCTTGTGCATAAACTCTACTAAATTTTACTATTTCAACTTATTAAAAAATTCTACATTGTTTCACATAAAGCAATATTTGCTGTTGAAATCACTACAATTTACAGAAAAAATCCTATTCCTCTGAGACCTCTGCAGTGGCATTTATTTTGGGGATTTTTATCAGCTCTCTGCTACCTCCCTGGATCGGTGTAAGAATTAAGATTATACAAATTTGTAAGTATGGCCGAAAAAGCCTAGAGTTATACAAATGTTTTGCACGTCATTTGGTATAATTCAGTGGTTAAAATAAAAGACAATCAGTTGTTCAAGTGGTGAATCTTAAAGGGAATAGGAGAGAAATGTACAGATGGAAGGGACCAGGTTCCATTTTCATTAGCTGATACTACGTTTGTGTTAGAGATGCGGATAAGACTCGCTGTAACTCTATTTTTGTCAGAAGCTGATCTGATTGGTTCTATTGCCCCTTGATGTGTTTTGTTTGCTGAAATTCGGTCCGATGCATACGGCCTTCAATATATACATGGCAACCACTGTCTTTTTTCTAATCTGAGCAGGCGAACCATCTTATAAGAAAACGTAAATGACAATCGTATGGGAAGCCGATTACTTATATTACAGTGAAAGGGCATCTTTGCAATCGTCGAACAATGTCATTAAAGCTACCTCAGAGTAATATGAAACTGAGACTGGTATTTGCCGAACATAGTGCAACAGATAAGGGGACTGCGGGGAGGTCATTAGAGTGAGAGCTGTTAATGTACGGAGTCGCCAAAATCCTCAGAGGGCATGTCGGTTATCTGAATAGTTAGGATTACGTAACTATGTTACAAGAAAGGCATTACGTCGGGCTTAGAGACAATCCAAATAAAAATAAATTTTATGGTGAAATGTTTACATACTTTATATTGAAGACGAAACCAAATTCTTCCGGCCATAATCTGTTGCTCTCCAAGCGACATCATACCAGACAGCATAAAAACCCGGGGAAATTGGGTGGTAAAGCTGTAAACATAAAAAATGATCGTATTCCAATGAGAAAATTAGTACGATGAGAGTATGATACATGTGCACATGACCTGTGTATGCAATGTCACTCATTTCCATTGAATATCTGCCGCAGAGTTAGTTGGATTGGCACATATTTACCATGTGGCAACAATAGGTATTTATAGCAAATGATCAACTTAAGAGAGGGGGTATGCTCCTTGACACTTTCATATTTTTTTAGAATAGTACTCCCCCCCCCCATAACAAAGTAAATTTCAGAGCACGTGGCTGTTACTTGTACTTTCCATATAAATCGTCTGCCTTGGAGTTTTGTAATCACTTTGTTCAAAAGGAAAACTCAGTTTCAAGCCAAGCAGATTCAATCAAACAAAGCATAGTGAACATCCAGTTGAACAGTTCACACCAAAGAAAGGGAAGCAACAGAATATGGGCGTTGCGCGGAGCTCAAAGGAAGTGTAATAGTACAAACACTAAGTCGTTTTGGCTAACTTGGAAACAGCCCATATGAGAGAGCAAAATATTTAAAACAAAGTCAAGATTTAGGATATGAAAAAGAAATAACAAGTAGCCCTAATAAGAACAGTGCAAAAGTTAAGGGTAGTAAAGACACAGGAGACGATTTTCAAAGGAATAGTTTAGGGTTAATTTCAGGGGTTAATCGCAACTTTTCAACTTTTACACTTAAGAAATGGAGGAAGGCAGACATATACAATGGAATTTCCTTTGGGGTGGGGGGGGGATAAAAATGAAGACTTTTGGATACTCTGAATAAGAAATACCCATAGTAATGGAAAAATTTAATATTTCAATGATAAGGGTCCTGGGTACCAAGTCTCCCTTCCAGTGCTGCAACAAGTACTCCAAATTTCTACTTAAGTATCAAGTATTAAGTACTCATTGTTTTTTTACTTAAATATCAAGTAATAAGTACTTTCCAAATTCTTACTTAAGTATCAAATATCAAGTACTTGCCAAAATTGTACTTAAGTATTACTTCAAGTACTACTTCAAGTATTTATTCTATGTGTATATATTTATTCTATGTGTATATAGTCGTTACGCGCCATATTAGTTACGTGCTATTGTAGTTGTGTCCCTGTGTCCCACCTGTGAATATAGATAGATATATATATATATATATATGTTTTTAACTACGTAAAACTTGCGAATATACAACATTCTTTGCTGTCCCATTGTCTG
>JAAAKL020002174.1:0-27201 GCA_010016065.2 Carybdea cf. marsupialis auct. non (Linnaeus, 1758) | reverse complement strand
TTATTGGTGAAAAATCTATTTGACAAACCTTGCCTTGCCATTTTTGGGAACAAAAATACAGATTCATGGAACGTCAATACTTAGAACCATCGGTAGAAGATCGAAGACGAAGTAATGGGGAAGTAGATATTTCTTCGGGAATTGCAAAGTGGAGGACGATTTACTACAGAGCTGGAATTTGTCACATGTGGTCATGAGTTACCTACGTTTAGGACAGTTTGATATACACGCCTCCTCAGTTATTTGCACTTTTGCCACAGACGGACCTGCTTTCGTTAACAAAGCCAAACACTACATGCCATTTGATAATCATTGCTTATAACTGTTGCTTACTATATAGTTTATATCATTATGCATTATTCTTTACACACGGTGCTTCTGTATACTGCTGTCTGTGGTGCATCTAATAAAAGGAAAGAATCTTTTGTTTTAAAAGCTACGAAAAAATATGTGAGGTGATTATGAGTAGCACAGGGAGCCACAAGCACATGAAAATAGTATTTGAGGCAGGAATAAGGTATCAAAACCTTATATACTCCTTTTTCTTTGGTTTTCGGGAATAAAATGTAATACCATCATAGAATAATCTGTTCAAATGGGCATGCTCACAAGAAAAGAGAGTTCAGCTGACACGTGTTGAAGATAACGCTGCTCGTTTTTGTTCGTCTCGCTCAGTCTGTGTGCATCACAAACTTTAAATGCCTGAGAGGTGTTTCAAAACTATGCATTTGTTGCTTCCGTATTAGTGTGGCGTCAATAGGATACAGCATGTAGTCGTGTTTTAGTAGGCAAAGCTGTACTAAAGTTACATTAATAGACTTTGACTGACAAGGCACTATCCGAGCTCGGGTAGAGGAAAGAAGAGAAACTTCAGCGATCACAATGAATTCGATCTTAAATTCTCTAAGGATCTATGTTTATAATTCCCCTTTCTTCATATAAAGCAAATTTGTGCTTTGCAAAGTCTGGGCACGTGATGTTATTCTGACGTCAGTGATGACGTGACCAAAATACTGTAACCTTGGAATTTTTCGCCTATTTAGTTTTGTATCATTGCATTAAAAATGGAAAGAGGAGAACGTTGAAATTGCCAAACAATTGTTTAATTTCGAGAGGTAGGATTAATTTCTCTTTTAGGAATTTCTCCGGCGTAACGAAAGGAATCAGCCTTCCCTCCATCGGAAGTAAAGTTCAAGGTTAGCCCGATGAATCACTTTATGAAAAAGCATTTCATATTAAACGATGATTTCCAATCTAACAGCTTCACAAAGGTTCACGTTCTGGATGCATACGTAGCTACATGTGGGGTCAATCAAAGTGAAAAACAATTCATTTTAACTAGATATCATACAGTATGTCTTTCCTGACGTTAACCAAAATCAAATGAGGATAGAGCTGTTCCTCTCTTTATATAAACAGATATTCCAGGTGCATTTGAACCCTAGGAGACAAACTGCTTCACAGTTTACGAAAATTGATGAAATGAGTGCAGTGCTAGTCAGTAAAGATCTTGTATATATTTATATATTTAAGTTTCGAATGATGAAGGGCATGGTCATCATTTTCTCGAAGGGGGCTAATTTTCCTTTATACTAAGAGAAAATCAGACCAAAGGGCAATAAGATACATGTTGTTTTGATGCTTCTCATATCATATTTTTGGGTTACATACTCGATTTCGAACGTAGCCTATTGCCCAGCTAGAGTGAGCAATGCCCTCATATCATTTGACTGAGTATATATTTCAATTTGATATTGATATTTTGATAATCTTTAATTTTTAGTCTATCTTACAGTCATAGAAACGTAATAGAAAAAGAGTGATGAAGCTGTTGGTGTGAACAATCATAAGGTATCTAAGTAATCTACTTGCTAGAGAAATCCCCGTCAACTTACGGTAGTGGAGACGATTGTGTTCCAGCACAGCCAGAAATTGACAACTACCTCATATCCATTGAGATGTCAATCTATTAGACAAAACTATTGCTTTTTCATATCCTTCACATTGTTTGTGGGCCAAGAGCAAATTTATTGTAATTGTATTTGTCTTTTAAAATTTGTGTTATTGTGGGTGACACTTCTTTTGTGTGTATCCAGGGGGGGTGGTAGGTATTACGTCACAGTTATACCTCAAATATCCCAAATATCAGAACGATTTTCAAATTCCAGAAAAAGTCAAGAATTTTAAAAAGATCGGCCAAGTCGTTCATGAGGTATCAGGAATGACGCAGATGTAGTCTACTAATCTCCCTGCTGATTGCTAAATAGCAGAGTAATTTGCCCAAAGGTGTAAGTTGGTTCGTAGGTTCGTAAGTTGGTTCGTAGGTTCGTAAGTTGGTTCGTAGGTTCGTAAGTTGGTCCGCAGGTTCTTAAGCTGAATCGTAGGTTCGTAAGTTGGTTCGTAGGTTCGTAAGTTGGTCCGTAAGTTCGTAAGTTGGTTCGTAGGCTCATAAGTTGGTTCGTAGGTTCATAAGTTGATTCGTAAAGTTCGTAAGTTGGTTCGTAGGTTCGTAGGTTCGTAAGTTGGTTCGTAAAGTTTGTAAGTTGGTTCGTAACAACTACGTTTACTAGGTCTCAGTCGCAAGTTTCTTGTTAGTAATTATCATCTTAGTGCCGTAGCCCGTGGAGAGATGGGGTGTTATAGCCCATTCAATAATTCCCAAGGTGATCAAAGAATTTTAACAGAGTTTATGTCTTGTGACCAAGTCCTTGGAACATTGAAATCATTTAGGCGAAATTCGGTTTAGTCCCCCAATAAATACTTAGTGGCTACGGCACTCTATCTTGCCATGTTCTACTTACTCTGATGATTAGTAAGGGGACACGTCCATAAGATAACACTATTGCAGTTAAAAGCGTTTACTGCTTGATATTTGACATAAAATACTCCATCCCATTACCCAGAACGAGGCTTCACAACTGCAAAGAAGGGTTTATTCACTAGCGAAGAGCTGTTTTGGGAAGTTGTCCTCTTACTAGAGCGTAAACACTGTCTTGTGGATAACGATTTACAGATTAAATATTGTTAAGTTAATTTGAAGCCCAAGAAGTAAATATTATCAAGTAATGTCACTACAGAACTGGAATTGTGTCATTAATACTATTTTACTTGTGGCAAGCGGCAGAACACAAATGGCGCCAGATGTCGACTGAAGATTATTTTCTCCTATCGAATGAATATGTACCATTCAGTATTGAAGAAGCTCATCTTTCATTTCAGATTTTCTTTTAAAGTTATGTTTTACGAAATAATCGTGCTTTTTGTAATGATTTTGATCATACAAGAGGGTAATTGTTAACGAACTGTGATAAGAATCAGATAAGATACTTGAAGCCAGAGCCAAGCTCCGATCGTTGTTGGAAAGATTTCCTTTGACTCTATTCTCCGACAAGTTTGCTCCATTTCCTTGATTTAATAATGGTTAAACATTTGCAGGGTGCAGACAATCCAAGCGATTAAACGTATCCGCTTTGCATTAAAGGCAGGTGGTCACATTTTAGAATGTTGTCTGCCTGGAAGTCATTCTTTAATCTAAATATATGAACATGCAATAAAGCAAGGGCTCAAATAGGGCAACTTACACCATTATGTTCAAAGAACAGGATATCGGGGACATATTTGAAGATTTTTTACCTCATAAATTTAAAAACCATAACTGCATGGTTTTTTAGTATTTCTAATGTAAGGATGTAAATCTGTTTGCGTTAGGTAAAGGTATATAGATGTTTTCATCTGCAAAGTGCACAAGTGCAATGTCGAAAGTAGGCGTCTGGTGTTTTGAATATGAAGTGATACTTCCTAAAGTAAACTGACATCATCCACTATTAGGGTCAATAACTCTCATACAGTAATTTAATTATATAGTAGATCTATCATGGATTTGTATGATCAAAACTGGTTGACGATATTATTATAAGTGCTGTTAGTGAAAGGGATGTTTTATACGAAATACCAGAAATTACCATAGTCAAGCATGTAACTGAAAAGGCAAACGCCAAGAAGAAAGTCAGATATAACCGGGAAGCACGATACCTTACCACAGACATAATATGCCTCAATATAAGCATAGAGGCGAAATATGCCTCCAAATAAGATAGAGTACCCCCACCCCCGCCCTCCACAAACTTGGCTGGCTGTGCAAAGACAATCTTCATTTGATAGTTGTGCATACGTTTGTTTTCACATCCTATTTCTGGCAAAATGTCTGGCTATCCAAAATTAAACCTACATTCACACATGAAAACAACTACTTTAAACTCCCCCTATCATTTCGGAAAATTTTGTAAAATAATCAAAATTGTAGTTTTTAATGTTCATTTTGCAACCATTACATCTATTAATCGATAAAAATGCAAGAGTATAAATTTGATTTTGTTGTCACGGTCAAAGCAAAGTCTGTGGATAGAGTGCAGTGTTTGCCAATGCTAGCCAATAAAAAATAGAGAAGGAAATAAGTTAAAGAAAACTTTCTTAACCTGTAGAGACAGTAACAACCAGAAACTAATTCGTATAGTCCTTACTGTTATTCTCATTCAAGAGAGAGGTAAGAATGTGTTAACAAGGAGTGAATGGTACGGAGAAGCGTGTGCTGAACAGAAGTAAGCAAGACAAAGCTACCCAAAACATGTGATTCTGCATTGAAAATACTGATTCGACAATAGGCTCTTCAGGATAATATGACATAATATGAAAAAGATTTACTATGCACATTCTGATGCCTCAGTCGAAGCTCAATGGCCCAGTTAGTCTACATGCCGGTGTCTATGGTCATTACATTTTTCCAGTTTCAACTGGCACTTACCTTCGATAGGAATGCACTCTACTTCATAATCCAGGTTATCAAATACTTCTGTTTGCTGTTTTACTATGTCAGAAGTTGCCCTAAATTTATTTCAAAATTTTTCCAATATATTTTGGAGTGTAAAAACCGTTTACATTGACATCAAAGATACTCTGCAAATCCTCACCTAGAAACTGAGCAACATGTTTGCGGTGAAAGACAATATATCAACTTGTGTTTTTTATGATTCAGATGCAATCCAACCAGAATTACTCAAATTACAAAGCTATTTATTTTGTATCCTATTTACGACAGATTGTGATTCAACAAGTTTAAGAGAAAATCATATTACAACCATTGCATTTTTTTTGAGTTTTGGAACATGTAAAGTAACGGCAGGGCTGTTTCAATACTTTTCAAGCCATCTTGCGACTTGGAGCTCCTCATTGCCCTAATTTCGTATGAAACAAATTACCTATCTGTAAACTTGATGTGAAGGAGGAAATAAAAACATATTGATGATATACGTGCTTACTATGCATAGGTAGTGCAAAGAATCATTGCTGTAGCCGTTTCAGCAAGAATTACCGAATTGCATTGTTGAAAATTTGTGGGTCTGCCTGCTATTGAAACGAAGTTACTACTCACGTTCACTGGTCTCTGAAAGACACTGGATCGAGCATCTTCCGTCCCAAAGCGAGGTCAGTGGTTGAACGCCATTTTAGCCTCCATCAAAAAAGCTTATTAACAGTGTTACGTAACACTGCGGACCTTCCCACGCCATTTCAACCTCTGGGGGCTAGTATTCGTGACCACGCTTTTTCGCTGTTGACAACAATGCAAAGCTCGATACAGTCTTTTCCAGAGATAATTGCTTACTCGCCAATAATTAAAAACTTTCTCTAATACCATAACTGCTTTAGGAAGCTCAAGGACTAAAGGTTTGATATCAAATTAAATATCATCAACAGAATACGTTTGGGGACTCGAACACTGCTTCCGTGACGCTTTAAACGGATGACCCCTCAGTTAACTTCTGCATCCCTTTCACAACTAATATCTTAACAAAACTTCCACTCTTACTAGAAAATGTCTTTTTTTTCATCTGCCCTAATACAGGGTCTTTCATGCTGCTAACACGTATGGAATTGTACAAGAATTCGCTGGAACAGTATAGGTGCACAGTAAAGACCTGTGTTATCCGTCGAATCAAAGGACACTTAAATTGGCCAGACTCCAGTAATCAATACGTAAGTAGTAAATGATGGTAATGTAAGGGATCATATCTTGAAATTTTAAGGAAGATAATATCTCATATTGACATACATTGCGGCTTAACACAAATTGATATAATTTGGGCAGATTAAACGATCCATTGTGATAGGAATCAAAGTATAACGTGATAATTAAAGTAAAAACCATTCAAAATTTTTTTCTCTTGACCTTTATTAAATCCTTGGTGTTCAAAAAAGGTCAATGATAGGCAATAAGCACGTAGTGTACAGAGTTGTTGGCACTCGATCAGGTTCAGGAACGGACATTTGGCAGCCGAAGGTACGTCACTGATCCGGTTCCGCTCATTCTACCCTTGGAAAGTGTACAGGAATTGAAGATGTATTACAGATAACTCTCACTGAAAAAGTCCTACACCTTAGGTTTTTGCGCTTTGCGATACAGTTTTCAGGACAACGTTTACTTAGCAATTCGCTTTCCACGCAGCACAATAATTTAAATATATTCAAACTTCTTACATACACACTTCTCTGAAATTTGCTCAGAAATATTTCATAACTGCACCCTTCTGTCAGACGGGTCTCCTTTGAACCTCCCAAACCGTCGATCATAAACATAAACATAAACATAAACAGGTAAATTTAGCTTGTACGTCATTCTTAGGCTTTGAATGGACGTGTTATGGATTTCAGGATGTTGAACAATTTTTCTAGGGCTTCTAAAATGAACATTGAAAACTGCCCTTTATTACAATTTTAAAAGCCACCATAAGATCTGCCCTCCAAAATCGTCTTTTTATCAATACAGACAAATATTCCTTTATAACGCTGAAAGAAAGGTTTGTAATTTTTCTTTGTTACATCTTCACACTAACGAAAGGTTCTCGTAACTCTCTCATATTTTCACGGGTCGCCTAAATTTCAACATTTCTCATTCTCGCAATTGTATTCCATTGATTCTCGTATACTTTAGCAAATTCCTCCATATCAGCATGGGGATCAGAGGACAAGGTGGTAATTGGCCCTCGACCTTTTTTTGCCAAGGAATAACCGTAGTATTTCCTTAATCTCCTACCAGGGAGCACCTCCCATTTTTGCCAATGTTCTGTGACATATGCATGAAGAAATGGATAGATTTCTTTTATTTCAAAAACGGGGTAACGTTGATAGCGTTCTATAATTAAGTAACCATAAGAGCCCTAAAAATATAACATTCACCACATAACTTAAGAAAGGTCACTGTACACAACGACTCAAAGTTCCCCTAGTTCTCCAGATCTCAACTTTGTGGATCTTTCTGTCACCTCCGATCCCTTTGACAGATATGAGTCTCTCCTCCCAAAATGCTTGCTTCGCCTGTTCCCTAGATTATGTATTCTTTGTATTTGAAGTTATCATTAACAATTGTGGAGGCAACTCGTTTTAATCAAGACTCTTTTCGCAGATTCTTATCAGTTAATCTACATGAGATAACAGACGCATTTAAACAACAAATTGGAAAACACAAAAACGATCCAATTATACACTAAATGTATTTTGATCGATTAGCTACAACCAGCCAACTACCGCCGCTTTCTTTTCTCTGGATAGCGAGGTTACGGAGGAAGAGTTATTTGTAGTAAACATTTCCCTACTAGCCGGCCGATCGTCGCATCTAGGTTATTGTGAGAGCAATGGATATCTATGATAAATTAGGGCACAAATATTACAATAGCGGCCGTATTTGAGAGCATGTATATACATATACATACATAGCATCACCAGATAGGACGCAAAACCTAAAGTATATGCCGTGTTCCACTTTCTTTTCCCCCACTGCTTAGAAGTATTAGACTCTACCGTACTTTACCCCTTACCTACTTTACGCTTCCTCTGTCGTTGCAATGATTATTTTCTTTCTTGTTGTATGTATACTTCAGCACTACATACGTGAATACCACTTGTAAAATCAAATTAAATTTGTCACAACATTTGTCCTAGTCATACTACAAAAAGTAAAAAGTTATATATCTAATGCAACAAGTATCATTGATTTTGTTTTTAGGACGATGATGTTTTGGGTGTATCATAGTTGTTAGGACGGGACTTAATACAAGATACTCAATACCGACAAAAAAGAAAGATTTAGGAAACAGGTTAGCGTGACTCACGCACCTTGCACCATACAATAAACCTTTTAGGATTTCGCCTGCTTGCTATGAGGACGGAGTCATGACCACGAATTGTATGGAATTAACAAGTGTAGCTTTTCCTCGTGTGAATAACAAGTTCAACGTAAGAAATCAGTGTTTTATGTCATTAGGTTTAGTGAGATTAGCTTTGCTATGAATCATCCGTCACAATACCACAACTACCCGACAAGGAAATTGCTTGAGGCTAAGAGCTCACGACAACTTATCATTGTGGATTAACTTTAAACTAGGGCAGCTGACAGGGACCCAGTGTGTCAAATCCGGAAGAAGAGCATACTTACCAAGTTTCACTTTCTTTACCTAGTCTCAATGAAGTTTTAACATTTAAAAGTTATGCATAAATAAAAATCTCCTCTTTTTAAAATTAATTTTGTTTTCATTTAACTGTCAGGCGTTCCTTAACCTTCTGTCTACTAGGACATATCTTTTACACTACTTTGGTTAGATGATTTCGTCTCCCAATCTGTGAGAACTTTTGTTTGGTTTGATCACTTGCAAGAGCGTTTGGTTGTACCCTCCAGTATTGGAGTTTCCGTTGCCTGGAGCACAATATCAGTTTTGAAGCTTTTAAAACCTTACTTATCAAGCTAATGTATAATGGGAAACCACGTTACTATTTTCCAAAGTGTGTATTTAGCAAGTAAATCTAATATAGATAACTAGAGTCAGCAATAATAAAAACAGGACATCAGAATGTCTAGAGGAGCTCTCTTCTCCTTGAACACTTTATGTTATCAACATTAAAAATTTGCACCAATAAGGTCAGATTTGTCTGTTTATTTGTCTGCTTGTCCAGAAATAACACCCACAGTGCTGAACCCATGGACGTGAAGAGATAAACAAGCGGTTGATAAAATTATTTCTCTTGTTCAAAGTCCTTCAGTCATTGCTGTTATTGGGAATCAATTTAAAATGCGTGGTGTTTCGTTCATGATTCTTATTTGAAGTAAGACAGACCTGGTCCTTAAGCAAATGCAATGCTCGGAAATGTGGACTACCATGAGCAATTAACCAATCAGAGGCAACAAAAATGAAGTGCACTTATGCTTAATACAGTGAGAGCACAAGAACATATCAACTTAAAAATAGATTCTCTGGTCTACTAACATTGTACCACAAGACTAGAAAATGGTGTACCCAGAATCATGCTAAAGTCAAAATGTTCTTTTGCCATCATCGCTCAGTTTAGGCAAACATTTACTAACGTACTTCCAGTCATACAAATATAAACCCTATAGCTATCTAAGGAAGTATTAAAAGCATAGGCGTTTGCGGGAATTTCAATTTAGGAGGACATAACATCCCCCTGTCTCCCAAGTTAAAGATCTGAAATATGTAGGCATATTTGAATTTGTCAGTTTGAAATTAGATTTTTCTTTTCAAATAACTGAATGATGGTATTTAAGACATTTGTTACCGATTTACATGGGCGTAGATTCTGGGGGAACAGGGTACTGGACCCCCTCACTTTTCAGGATGGGGGCAACAGGTGCTTCATCCCCCCACTTCCGGGCCCAAAAATGTTAAACTGTTCATGTTTAATCCTTCCCCCACCAACATTCTTACAGCGATCTGCGCACATGCTAATTTGTGCTCGAATTTTGATTTTCAGAATTTTCCCTGTCTGTACCCTCCGGCCCCATACGCCTGTGATTACATGCATGTAGCCCCATTCCTAAATTTTGTTTTTAGTTCAATTACAATGCAGTAGATCATATTGCTGTCATATGTACAAAGAACCCTAAACATTGACCTACTCAGCATAGCAGATTAAAACTAGGTGGAAACAGTATTAAGTAACATGTCTGTACATTTTGCGATTTGTTTTCTTTACCCTACATTTTCCCTAGAGAAGACTCAGCATCGAATTCCAACGCGTGGGTGTATAAATAAACAATAGGTTTCATTTTATAACCTATGGGTCACACATAACGGATTACAGATGTGACCCACTCAGCGGGCATGGTAAGATGTGTCGATTACATTCGAAGGCATTTACTATTAGCAGTTGTTTTGAAAGTGGAAATCATGAGAAAACCACAGTTATGGCTAAATTGGGTGAAAGGATATGGTTCATCCAAGCATAGGGAACCTATGACGCTGATGGTAGATAGATACGATCGGACGTGTCAGGAGCAACGATTTGTCTGGTGCATATAATCAAGGGCTATCGAAATAAACTGCTGGGACGATAGATATCACGTCCATGAACGACAACATCTGAATTACAATAATTTGATTTTCTGCGATATCATCAGGTTCAAACACTTAGTTTATTCTGCAATGCAGGTGTATGTAAGAACCACCCTCCATTCATACTTGCACCCCCTCCCCCCAGTTGTCCCTTCATACCAATGTCACTGCTGCTTATAATATTTCAGACTACTTTAATGATAAAATTGCATAAACCTTCTCTCTACAAAACCCTGGATAGATGTGGTAAGTGCTCTGAAACCTAAGATGCAAAGACTTTCCCCTTTAAGTTAGAGCGTTTGGCGACAGTGCTAATTACAGATATATGTTTTTCTTCTTTCACCTATTCACAGATTTGATATATTACTCTTCTTAAAATAACTGTTATCACTGAACGCATCAGTAAACGTGTTAGCGGCTTGATAGACGAAGAAATGAAAGACGAAAGATTGTAGCTCTTTTTCAGCAATTCAGTGTATGTATTCTATGTTATTTAGTGTGGCAAGTTACGGGCAGTAATTGGTATTTAAGTATTAAGATTTGAATCTGTTTGCAAGATTTCGACAGCAGATCGTTTTATGTCTTGTTACACATTCTGTCGTCTTTGCCTTTGTCGTTGTGGGAAGTTCTATTTAGACCGTAGCATTTGTTTGTCTGTCATTTAATGAAGATACCAAAGACATTGTAATTACAATTTAGCTACTTGATTGATTCAGCTCATTTTTTTACATCAATGCAATCTCCCAGATTTGGTGCAACAGTGCTTTAGAATATTTCCTGTTTGAGTTAAGATTTTTCCCTCTTTGGATTTGGCCAAATTGAGTCTAGGCATCAATCATTTTATCAAGTTCTTTGCTTTATTATATATATTGTCTAGCCGTGACCGCCCTAGTGTTGTGCTTTACTGTGTAAGCATCCTTAAACTTGGAGTTGTCTTATTAGTCGATGAGCTCTCTCCAAGTTACTAGAAGGCCTATAATCTACAGTGGTGTCTGTCCCGCGCTATGTTTTGTACCTCTTCCATCGTTTACAAGTGAATGCAACTATATGATATCAGTAGTGAAATTTTTGCTTTTTATCAGCTACATGATATTTGCCAATTGTAAAGATTATTTCGTTGCCCTTTCGTTGCACATTTCTTATATTATGCCACTTTCAACATTGCTATGCTTGGGACTTGTCAAACAGATTTATTCAAGTACTTAGTTTCCTTCAGTGACGTATGTCAGACACTTCTACAGGAGAAAATGTCAAGAGAGGGTTAGTGTTTTTGAATTTTTGTTTTTCCCACAAAAAGAATGTTTTTGGTAAGGCTTAAATCTTTTCTCATCGAAGGTACAAAGATCGCCTAATTTGAAAAAAGCGAGATGCTTCTCTTGACAGCCAGCAACTCTTCATAACCGCTTAAAGTCGTTAACGGATTCTCAAAGAAGCTAGATCAAAATTTTAGAACATGTTTCCACTTCTTAGTGATTAGCAGGAAGATGAATCTGCTTGGTTTCAAGAATATGCTACATGGACAATTCCACATTGATACTCCATCAATGCTGGAGTTCCTCAGGGCTCTGTCTCAGTTCCAATATTATTTCTACTATTTAAAATAAAATCTGCCTCATCTCTGCCTGATCCTTCAACTAAGTGTTTTGCTGACAACACTACCATTTCTTCTTTCCTTACCTATCACATCTGCTCAGAAAATTTGGAATGGCGAATCTTGTTGAGAGTGATCTTTGATTTGTTAGTAAGTGGGGAAGAAAATGGATGGTTACTGTCAATACACAGAAGAAACAAGCTGCTATACATCAGCTGCAAGGAGAACTCAGTACTTCTGTGAGTCGTCTAAATGAGATTCAATTGAAATTCAGACTGACTGAACTTTATTCTCTCAAGATATTGGGCCGAATCCTAGACCTGCCTCCTATTTAAATGACCCTAAGCTTTCTGAAGGCTTTGAAATTGTTTTTCATCGTCAGGCTGTACCATCTTCTTACCTTTTCTACAAATACATCCATGGCTAATGCAGCCCGTAGTTTTTATCTCTTGTACCACTCATTTATTTATTTATTTTAAATATTTTAAAGGGATTGTTGCTCAGTCGTACTGTGTATACATATCCACAATGTTATCTTGGACGTCCTGTAAAAATTGCAAATTCGAAACTAACGCGAGTAAAACTATGAAAGCCGTTAAAAGAGTAGTAATATAGGAAATATAAAATTTACACATAAAAGCAATCAATTGTACTAAAAAGGTCCCAATATTAAAAACTTAAACAGGTTTTAGCTCTTCTTTGAATTTATAAAAGTTCTTTTCCTCCCTAACTTCTTTGGGTAGCTTATTAAAAACAACTTCTCCCCGGTAGTAAGTTGCTGATCTGGCTGCCTCGAGTTTAATCTTCGGAATTTTCAACTTTGACCCATTGTTTCGGGTGATCCTTCTCGTCGTTTGCATTTTGTAACACTTTCTGAAGAAGCTAGATGTATTTTTGTCGTACATGGATTTATGGACGAATGTGCATATTCGTTTCTTTTTTATCTTTATCGGCCACCAATTTAAAAGAGGACTGGATCCCTTGTATGTGCACTGACGTCCTATGATTCGTTGAGCACTGTCCTCGAGAGATGAGATCCTACCTTGATATCTGTCTATCGTATATTCTTGGCGGTGAGAAATACGGTACAGCGGCCACCAATTTAAAAGAGGACTCGCTCTTTTATTTCCTGGATCCCTTCTATGTGCACTGACGTCCTGTGATGCGTTGAGCACGGTCCTCGAGTGATAAGATCCTATCTGGATGTCTTTCTATTCTATATGTAGTCATGGCGGTGAGAAATACGGTACGGAGGCCACCAGTTAAAATGAAGACTCACTCTTTTATTTCCAGGATCCCTTCTGTGTGAATCTCCTTAAAAGATAGTAATGACTCTGTAATAATCTCCCTGAATGATAATCTTTTATGTTATGGGCTCCCGGTCTGCTTATATTAATAGAGAATTTGACAGGTCGTTGCCCAAATGTTTGTTAATGACTGCCATTAGTGACCTTGTAGAATAATATTGTGAATAGATTGTGAAAGCCACAATTCCTCTAATCTTAGTTTCTTTGCTATTTGTAATTGCGACTGAGAAACAATAAGTAAGTAGCTATTAATTTATATTACTATTATTTTCATCATCATCAAAATAATGAAAGGAAGAGTAGCATGTAGCCCTACCATGAATATAGTTGCTGTTTATTAAAGATAAGAACTTGTGTTCTGTTTGGTCACCAATATCTTTTTTTTCGTTTCCTATTTTTATCGCACGCCTTTAATCTTCCTCACCGCTCCCTCTCTTTCTGTACCTTTCTCTGATATACTTTCCCCTTTTCTTCATTTCTCCTCTTCTCTTATGTCACTTTCTGATCTTTCACATTTTTCGTCCTATTTTTTTTGTCTTTAGCATCATCTTAGTGATCTCCTCGTTGTCTTCTCTTCTTATTTTTTGGCTTCATATTTATTTGTCTCTTCCATAGTTTTCTTCTTCTTCTTCTTTTTTATCCTCGTCCTTCCCTCAGTTATTATTCCTTCTCTTCCATTTTTCTCCTTCTTTTACTTCTCCTTCTTCCACTTCTTCATGTCCTTCGTCGTCTTCTCCTTTTGCTGCTGCTTCTTCTGTTTCTTCTGTCATATTTGCTATTATGATTCATTAATAAACCTCATGACTACACTTTGTCGTACCTAGGCACAAGCTTCCTCTCAGGGGTCGTCCCCAGCGTCAACAAAGGCAAGCGGTGTTGAAAGCCGCCGTGGAGAACGGTCAATGTCGCCGAAACCACAGTATAATCATGTCCCAGTAGATGAAAATAGAGTAGCTGCTGTTACTTCAGAACACTGTACTGCTTATCAAGCTGCCAGTGTCAGTCATCACGAAGAATATCCTGCACATGTCATTGTATCACATTCGCGTCCAATAAGCCAGACAAATCATAGAGCTGTATGGGAACACGGACAAAAGATTCCGAATCATCCCGAAAATTACCATGGTCAGAGAGCAGAACATCGTCCTATTATGCATGAACGGCGCCACCATGAGTCCATGTTTCTTCCGTGGAGGCACGGTAAGAGAATGCTAGTCCAACCCGCAGCAGGAGAGCCACCGAGGAAGCGCTCAGGATGTCATGACACTTGCTGTTCCCGTCGATCACAGAGAGGCTTCTCTTTGAACGTACACTATCAAACAGACAGACTGGTACTAGTCACCTTGGATATTGACGGCCATACGTACGTTGGTGAACTGTTCTCGGAAGAATTCGAGTAACAACGTACTTCTAGTACTGCAATAGTTACTTGGTAATAAACATAGATAAGGATATAAATGTAATAAACTTCGAGCTGTCCTGTTGTTTCTATAATGTATATATTTGTGGTTAATGAACCAGAACGAAATGGATAACTGAGACTTTCATTTCCATGTTGAGCTGTTGCAATCGAGAGAGATCTTTGAGATCTTAGAACCGAGAAAGACTTACAGTTAAATTTACAAGCTGAAGGATCGGAAGAATCTACGATGTCGGTTGCAATGCTTCTACTACCAATCATTGTCGACAGTAAAGCGAGACAGCTGTCAGATGAAACCAGCATAAGGTAGAAGGCTGATGCCATGTTTTAGGAATGAAATGAGAATTGCCATTTTTGGCTAAATGTCTTAATTAAGATGTTGCGTAGCAAAGGTATGGAATATTGTACATTATTTTAAGATCCGTTTATGGTTTTCATGTTTAAATATTTAGACTTTTACATTGTTTGTAAGTACACGACAACAATTAGACCTTTTTGGATTGTTATTGCAACTTAATGTATATGCAAAGTATGTACGCAAGTAAGCTGTTTTAAGAATTTTACATAGCTCTGTTCATGAAGCAAAGAAGGTATTGCAGGCTATCGGCATGAGATGAAGGAAATAAGAGATTCTTTCTATACCAGAGTAGAATATTTATAGTATGTAACCCCTTTAGTACTCCGGAATTGCTGAGGATTTAGATGAAGCTATAGACTTCCCTTTTGCTGTTTTGTACCATTTTGGTAAGTTTTACCTGTGCTTACAACTGACGTGACTTAGGCAGCGACCTGCAAAAGGGGACTATGTTACCATACCCCTTTCTGTATTATAAGTAAACTAGATTGCCCGATTTGGAGACAAGGAAAATAATTTAGATAGTAGGATTTGATAATTGTCAGAAATTAGCCTAAACATGCGTTTTTAGCAGTATGGCTGTAAAGGTCCTAGGGAGAACTCACCCCAAATCACGCGAAGCGATGACTCAGGCCGCCACTCTTTGTAGCCCCTCTAGATAAGAATCTAAATGAAGAAGATTTAGTATTCCGCACGTGTGCTTTAAAAAAGTGTTCCATGGCATATACTTCTTATAGTGTTTCGGAAATGCCGAATGATGGTCTTAATTTCGTACTGTTAATCTGTTGTTTTTACGTTCTTCCCCATCATGTTAGATTTGTAGCGGCAACCAGCAGACCTGTAGATTCAAGGGCTTTTCATCGTTTTGTTGTTCTCTGCAATAAGTTAGATATGCAGATATTTTACCTTCAGGGTATTCTGGTGCCTCTCTTCCTCTTAAGATTGAGTTGTGCTACAAGAATGGGACCTTACCCCCTTAAATCATAACATCTACATATAAACCCCCGTAAAGGGTACACCAAATACTTCCATTAAGCTCTACAGGGGTGTAGGTAATGCGTAAAAGTAAGGAATATTTAGTAACTGTCGTGCAAAGGAAATTGTACGCCACTATCTAGACAGTGTTTCATTTTACTCCCCACACACTCCACCAACACCCCCCGCCCGCTATGAAAAATTTGTTGTTTTGTTGTTAGGTGCTAATTTGGTGCATATTGAAATGAAGTATGTGGCCATGAAGGCTTACCATGTACAGTCAAGCATAATTTGCGAAACTATGTTTCCCGAGATCAGTCCAGGTAGAGAATTTTTTTATTGACGTCAACCTTTTAGACCTTTTTTCACCTGTAAGATATTAACAGATATTTTAAAGTGTAGTTGATAACGTTTTTGTGTTTCATAAGAATTAACGCTGCCAAAGTTGGCATCACTGGAAGACGAAACTAGACATTTCAAAGATCCCAGGGAAATTATCTGCCTTGAAGAACTTAGACGTTCTTATTTTAAAGCAAACACTCTTCGCTATCATTCATTTATCTTTCTCTTTAAAACTTAATAATACGATTAACTGGACCTCCGTAATTCCGACCTTCATTATCTAGCTCGTCTTTATCGCGTCTTCCATTACTCGGACTTTGATTTTCTGGACGTTAGTTTTGGATTCCTAGAAAGTCAATCGGGCATTGTTCCGTCCTGCAGATTTCAAATTTTGCCTTCAAAGTAAACCTGAGGGCCTAAATGTGGAACATTTGAGACAAAATATTCTAGACCGGGAATATAAGGGAAGAATTACTGATTTAGATGCACGAGACATGTGATTTTTTTATATTTGTAAGACAGGCTATTTTAAAACAAATTTTGTATAGCGTTATTTTGCGGCCTTCCCACGCTGTAATCATGCTAGTCGTTTTCAAAGATCTTGCTGAATCGTAGTTGTTTTGTTTAATGGCTGAAAAAAACATCAAGAATCCTAGATTTTCGGGGCGCATTTTTAAATCGTGGTGTCCCAAATAGTCTGTATAATGTGAGAAGTGTAGTTGTGGTCAGTTGCTTCAAGGACGAGATGCAAATGAGAAAGGAAGCCTTACGTAATATCTAACATAAACAGGCAAATCCTGTGATTTTTTTTTCCTTGGACAGTCTTGCTTCATATAGATTTCTTTGATATATAATATACCTAAATTCTAAATTTCTTGTTTGCTAAACAACGTAGTAAATTCGGCAATTATTTCTGGAATTATTTGAGACAGGATTTGAAATTGGAAATTAGAAATCCGATTGTGCCCATTTGGTAGCGAGTTGACTGTATTTGAGATGCATTTGAAGTAGATGCGCTGTTTACTTTTGTATTTCTCTTGGAATTGTGGTATGTGAAGATCACGGAGAGACTGGAACTTAATGATACTGGTCCTCATGTGTTTTGGACTTTCAGTAGTCATGGAACAACAGGCTGTCTGGGATTCGAACCAAGTACCCTTGAAGAATGAGGTCAACTAGAAAGTTGTTTATTGCTGGGCAACGAGCTAAACCAGAAGATATCTTGAATGTCAGGAATGTGTAGATTAAAGTTCTTTTTCCAAAGCCTTGGCCATCGTGGAGATTAGTAATGGAATCCACAACCTAACTGAATGCCCCCCTTCTCCACCGGGATTCGAACTCTTGATCATTTCTTGGCCATTGCCACATGAGTACAACTCTTCACATATGTTGAAGGAGAATAACTTTGCGTTGCTTTCTCTGTCGCAAATTATTTCAAGCTAGCGACCTAAAGCTGATAACAAACTTTAACAAGGTAGGGAATCGTGAAACTCTTAGTTAAGAAAAAGCTAACAGGTAGGAAATTTATGGTGCCAAAATAAGTGATACTAATGACTATAAACTTCAGAGTTGCCATTATATGAAAAATAAGCTCCTGGTGCCCATTTGATGAAAGAGTCCATGGCTTCTAAATTGTTTCCTCCTTCCTGCTGTTAGTATTTCGTATCAGACAAAGCAACCTTTTCCCTTGCCCCGGTCATCATGCGGCCCTCTATCACCGTCTGTGTTTATGGTACTTGTAGAAACGTAGAACTGGATGTATTCGTTAATGTGAAAAGTAATATTACGTGTAGATACGTTTGATCATATTATTAGTATCTAGATGTATTCGAAACTGTCGTATGTTATTGGAACGCCATTTACAAGTTAGTGGCAAAGACATCAACATTCAGGTTTTGTAGCCAAAGCAGTATTTTTGTATATTGATGCGCGAAGCTCTTCCTTAAAGTTAAAATACTTTACTGAGCTTCTGTTGATATTTTATGACTGGGTGTTTTTTTTACTTGAATTACGTCTGTTAATTAATTGATTAATTTGTAGACATCCAGATGGACTAATTGTATGCTAGAAATGGAGACATGCCCCTCTATTGATTGATGGATTGAGACGTTAATAAACCTTGGATCATTATCTTGAAAATACAGATTATGTCTCTCTTTTGTCGGCTCCATGACTCATCTGCTCTTGAACTCTTTGATTGAACAGAGTGGCAGTTGCGTATATGACTTGAGTCGATCTAGGTAAATGCATTGAAGTCTTTTTGGGCTGGGAGATTTTAGGCTTCGTGACTCATTGGAAACGAAGAGATCAGCTTAGAATGACAGCCTCCGTAATCTTCTCAGCAGAAGCCAGTCTTTAGTCTTGTTGTGACTAAAATCTGCTAAATGATAATACCCGTTGATTACTTTAAAATGTCCATTACAATTGGGGGAAATTGTGACATCAGCAAAGCTGGCGCCACGAAGGGAATCAGTTCATGATATCGGGTTGTCAACATTATGCAGCTGATCATTCCAAGCAACCAAGGCTGACTTGGAGGCCGTGCTCGTGATGTGAATAAAGCGTTTTTCAGTTGTTGATCAATATTTTGTTGCTGCAAGTCAGGTCTTTGCGCATGAAGTGTAAATAAGGTTCTTTCAGGTTAGCGATTTTAGTCTCAGTTCTACCTTAGCCTCGTAAAAGTACGCCATCTGAAGTTTTGATAGTGGGGTTAAATGTTCAAATAAACAGCGAATATGGCTGATACAGACGACTTTTCCTAATTTACCGTTACCGAACGTGGTAACTTTTTAAACAACGTTGGAGTTTGTACTCTGGATATGCGCTGTCAAAACTCATGCAATGATGAGAATCAGTGTAAGACTGAAAATATCAACCCTACCTTGCGTATATAGCCTCTCTATAAAACGAAGTGGAAACGAGGACACTTCTGACCTGAAAAAACCGCCTGCGTTTGGGCTGCCTTTGTCAGTAAAGCCGAAGTAACGAATTGCTACGTTTATGATCACGATGTGACAACAAGCCAATATTTACCAATTAGCTTTGTTTTGATTAGATTAGTTTTGTATCAATGGAGCTTAGATGATGACGTAACTTCTTCCGAGGAAAATAATTTCTTGCTACATTATAGTGCTAACGAAATCAACAAAGGCCGGAAAACAAACTATTGACGCAAAAACTCATACCATAGGTGATATTTAAAGCTTTAAAATGTTTTACAACGAAACACTGTGGACTTGGGCCAGTTCCATTGCCCAGCTCCCTCCCGATTTGATAAACATTTGTGGAAACATAGGTCGCCCAATAATGATACCCCGTCCAAGCTACATTTCTTCGACCAAGATTCGTAAGTCAAATGGCGGAAACAAACCCCCGAAGTCGAAAGTGCTATCGTCACGTTGACACTGTATTTGTATTCTGAGACCCGAAATCAATACAACTAATTGTGATATCCTGCCTTCTTCTGGAAGAAGACGGCTACTTCACGACACCAACTAGATTATTGCTTAGAATGATAGATTATGTAGCTCAGAATTTCATAGTTTCACAATATCTTTTAGAATCTTATTAACATGTTTGACAATTTAGGGTGCATTGCTTGTAGATCCTTTTCTTACCACTATACAGTAGTAAAATTCTGCATTGTCGATATAAAAGTTTTCCCGAATATTTATCTAAGGAAACATGGCCTGGGCAGTAGTGACTGTTTTAAGGGAAGGCCGATGCTCAAGAGAAAATCTTCAGCGCTGCACTTACGGATTTGGTGAGACATTTACTTCATTCATATAGATATATGTTTGTTTATTTGCTGTCCACAGTACATAAAGTAAATAAACAACTTAAAATATTTACAGGGCCCTGGCCCGAGGCCCTGCACTTCAGTGCTATGAAAATTGTATGTGCATACCTGCCCATGTCAATCTTGTGAAAGTTAGTGAAAACTTGAAACTATATTTCATCTGGAGGGAATATATTGTCTCCTGGACGTCCGCATTACTATAGTGTCTTATCTGCCTTGCAATGCATGATGAAATAATGCCCCGCAAGCTTTTTGGGCCTAGGTCCGAACTGACCGGGCTGCAACTCTCCAGCCCCCTGGTTCTTACGATTATGGTGAGGTATCAAACGTATACCTTCAAGGGTTCTTGCAAGTTGCAAGCTCCTGCATGGTACGAAGATGCAGGGAGGATGCCACTGAAAGTACACAGTAAAATAGGCGCTAAATATTAAATGATTATGCACCTGAGTGTTTAGCCACGCACTAATTAACTCTTGCACTGATTAACATGCTATGTACAGCAAAATGGTTACATCGAAGAGACAGTTCAGAAGGTAGGAATACACGGTAGGCCTATACCTGGATGCATTGAACATGCATACACAATATGGGAAAGAATTCAGCAGACAAAGAAGGGAAAAGGAGATGTTGTAATTGTGTGGTTGGATCTAGCCAATGCTTACGGCTCTGTACCACATGAGATGATTCGAAATGCAATGGAGTTTTTTGCATTCCAAAGTCAATGCAAAACATGATTATGAAATGCTACGACCGATTTAAGATGCGGTTCACCACAGGTAGTTATACTACAGATTGGCAACGGCTAGAGTTTGGTATTGCTGCAGGGTGCACAATATCAGTAATATATTTCGTCCTGGTACAGGAAGTGGTTCTAAGATCAACAAATAGTACAAGTACCCTCGTAAAGACACCGCCCCGAGCTTTCATGGATGATGTAGCAGTTAAATAAAAAAGCCCGGAAGAAATGAGTGATGCACTGGCTCAGTTGGATAGGCTGATTGAGTGGGTGAGGATGGATTTCAAAGCCAAGACGTCAAGGAGTGTGACATACAAGAGGGGAAAGCAGAAGGAGATGGTATACAAGATCGGAGGGGAGGTAATTCCAATGTTGAAAGAAAAGCCTGTTAAAAGTCTGAGAAGATGGTATAAAGCCACAGTGAATGACAGAAGCCAAGGTGCAGCGATTCAAAAACAAGAAAATGAAGGGCTGAAGGCAGTAGATAAAGACTGAGCTACCAGGAAAGTTCAAATGCTGGTGCTTACAATATGGTTTGTACCCCTGTATAATGTGGCCTCTGCAGATGTATGAATTGCCAATGACACCAGTAGAACAAATCGAACAACGGTGTGGAGTCTATATAAGAAAGTGGTTGGGATTACCAAAGGCGCTAAATAACAGCAATATTTGGATGGGAAGGGCAGTTACAACTGCCCATTGCATGAATTGTCGAACCAGCAAAGGTTCAGACAGTGATGATGCTTCGCTTCTCCCGTGACCCGGAAATCAGAAACAATCCACTGGAAGTTAGAACTGGGAGAAAGAAGAGGCAACAGACAATGCAATAAGAACCCTGGACCATGCAGATATTGTTGAGGCAGTGCAAAGGACAAAAGGTTTCGGTTACAAAATCGTAAACCATCCTGCGTGGGCAGCGATAGGGACAAAAGGGATGCAGCGGTTCGCGAGATCAGGGGAGAAGAGCAGCGGAGACGGTATTTTCATTTGGCAAAATGCAACCAACAGGGCCAGTGTGTACGCTGGGAAGAGTTTGTTGTGAACCGGAAACTCGGATGGGAAAAGATGTGGAAGTGAAGTGGGGGCAAGCAAGAACGTTCTAATCAAGTCGACATACGATGTTATGCCATCACCAGCCAACCTTGTTCGTTGGATGCTAGACAACAAAGAGAATTGTCGTTGTGGGAAAAGAGGAACACTCAGGCACATCCTGCCGAATTGCCATCTTGGACTTGAGAGGTACACCTGGCGACACAATTAGGTATTGAAAGCAATTGGAAAGCTGTTGCGGCAGAAGATTAAGAACTTTAATGATGGAGAACTCAGTGCCAAAGGTGGAAAAGATTAGATAGATGAACTTTCACAATTCGGGGACAACAAGCTTGTCAGGGAGTCATTTGAAGATAGTAAGCATCGATGAGAGATGTAAAGGGCCGTGGAAAATCGAGGTGGATGACCAGAATACCTTGGTCTTTCCACTTGTTTTAACAAAACAGCGACCAGATATTGTGGTGTGGAGTGAAGAAAGGAAAGTGGGAATTGTTTACGAGTTGACAGTGTCGTGAGAAGAGAATCTCGCACGTGCAGAAGAAAGGAAGGACAGGAGATATGAAGAATTGTTAAGGGAGTGTAAAGAAAAGGGGTAAACGACGGAGTACTACCATATGGAGGTAGGTGCCTCCGGGTATATTGAGCGAGGGCTGATCAGCACCTTCCGCCATAAATTCGCTGTACAAACCCAGAGATAAGGACGTTTATTAAAGATGCATAGGAAAAAACAGACAGGGCACCATTCTGGATCTGGTTGAAGAGAGAGGAGGAGTCTTGGCTCGAAAGGTAGCAGTTGACAACGGTGCCAGGTAACCACCTCCAGATAGAGGAAGTGGGGCCGAAACTGCGAAGTGGTTCCTCCTGATAATGGTATGGCGTCGGATTCGGTTGCGGAGCTGTCAGCAGTAGAGCACCATAGTGGGTGTATGTCATTTCTTTTCAATGGCAAAAGCTCCTTAGCTTCTATATCGGAGAAACAAAGGCCATTAGAACACTGAGATTGACTGTATAAAAGTAGCGCGCTGACGTACTACGTGTCACGACGGCAATGTTCTTGGAAAGAGCACTGCATGTACTTTAGCTCTATGGTTTACCTTCTCCTTTACCGATCTGTAAAAGAAACGTCAGTCTCAAAGTTCTCAATCTCAGAAACAACTGAGTTCTCAGTCTCAGAAACAAAACTTTCACTCTTCAGAAAGAAGTGGCCTTCGACGGTGTAAAGATAGCATCTACACTTCCCTAGGCTTTCAATCGGCATTTAAACCACTGCAAGGACGGACTCTTCTGCTTCAAACAATGAATTGTTCACAAATCGGAAGCATCTGAGAACTTAAGATTTTTTCCATAATTTCGTGTCTACCGTCCTTAGAAGCACAATGGGAACCATGTCTAGTTTGTAGGATGTATAGTACTCCTGGTGGCGACTGCTGGCCTTGGAGGTTGTTACGCAATCGAGTCGGCAGAGATATACAACATGTAAGTAGCGGCAATTGGATGAGAACTGGGAAACACCGTAATATGCTAAAATAATTTCTATTGATTATAATTGGCCTATGGCAACGAGTATAAATTTCGCCCAAAACCTCAATGTGACACGTTACGCTAGATGCAAAGAGAGACTTACTTTGTTCACACAGAGAAAATTGCAACAAGTCTGGTACCGTCTTGAAATACCCACAGCACCGCACATTCAGTGCCTATTACTACAGTAACCCGTTTCAATGACTGTTTACGGCTCGTATCATAACGCAACATCAGACCGTCTTAATATGACCGTTGCCACCATTACAACTGAGAGGAAACAATATGGTAGCACCTCGATGTTTATCGTATATTATTCATTGCAGAAATGAATACATATTTGAGGGAATTGGTCTAACAATCTTTATCGATGGAGAAATGAGGGTTTGGGGAATGCCGGCATATCAGAGCTATGGAGGCCATCGCTACTCATGATACTTTTGGACTAGCATTGATATAACTTTTCGAAAGTACTTAATAGACATAGCAAGTGTACATTGTATCAACATGGATTACAATCCTTCAACTTGCTTCAAGTATCTCCGTAACTGACATCAGTGGAAAATTCTACCATCCACAATAGTTAAGTCCTAGCATTATCAAGATTCTACTTAATCTATTTTGTCAGTATGTTTTCCGCTGATATGCGAAATGGCACAGGCTTATTAATGAGTGCAGAGTATTCATTTACTACCTTCCCACATTTGCTCTGATGTAAGCCGCCCATTCAATCATACACAGTCATTCTGAGCTCTCGAATTGTTAACATTCCCAAGCCTAAGAAAATATTGAAAACTGAATATGACTTTCTATGGAGATATACAATGCAAACCCGCTAATACGAATGCGTGAGCGAGAGAGTTAATGGGCCTCTAGGTTGGCGGGTTGGTTTCGCAAACCGACGAATGCTGTATGCATCATGGTAAATGACAAACAAAGGATTACGAAAGACAATGACGGAAGAAGATGCTACTCTGTTCCCAATAGATAACTTTACATTTGCATGTAAGCAATTATGCGCCTAATTACATCATTGTAAGAAAAGGAAAAATTAAGTATTACTTGTTAAGGCTTCTCTTAGCCTGGCATAGAATCTGACTGAATACAAATCCCAAATATCAACGGCATGATTTGCGTTGGAACTGAAAATGATTATGGAAAGTTTAAAGACCATCCGAGAGAATAAGTGTAATTGCTTAAAAAGTCACCAACAATATTACCAATACAAGAACTACTATCGAACCAGTGGATTCTGTTTGAGATGAAGCAGTATACTTCTCATCCGCGCCACATCCTTGGTGTTCTTACTATTTTTAGGGTTGAAATCGCACATTCGGGCAACTCTTTCCCATTCATTACCTGGCTTTGTGCTGGTCATATCTTCGATAAATTGTTCTTGTGCTGCCCTAAAATTGAAAAGAAAGAAAAAATAGCATTATATTTGTGCCTTCTGAGGCAACTCTCTGCACCAACAACAATGGTCAGACATCTCTTAGATCGTACAACTGTCACTTCTTTCATAAAACAAGCCAACATGCCACACAATCCACACATAATGTCAGGTTTAATATGCAACAAATTAACATTAATTACAATACGCCTTTCAACCGTTGAGTTTGCTTTTCACTTTGTCCTTATCCTTCGAAATTCAAAATATTCCGGGGGATGCTAACGAATTTAAGCCATGATGTTTTAAACGAATATTGTTCAGTACTAAACAGTAATAACTGACTCAATTTTACGACGATATCATACAACGGGTACATTCTCCAACTCGCAAATAAGGTCATGATAATGGCAATTTTTTCATAAAAGGGAACATCATTGTACTTCTGAGACATATCACATTTGAATATGCACAAATGCACTTGCAATGCATAAAGAGTTTCAAATGTTTCCACATTTCATTGTGAAAAGGTCGATGAGCTAAAGCAAATTATACGTTACAAACCAGGTGCAGATGATATGAAAGAAACAAAAGCCGTAGAGAAATATGTTGTTTACAGAGGATGAGTCATCAACGGAAATCTAATAATTATCTCCAAGGGCTTGCCATTCCAAAATAGTGGCAAATTCAAAAAAAACAAACCCCTTTCTAACCAATTCTTAAATGCAGCCTTCTTCTTGGATTCAAGTGCGTGGATACGACATCACAAACTACTATTGTATCATTACCTCACTTCCACAAGAAGTGCGTATGATAAATAGTTAGAATACATTTCGCAAAGTATTAAAACCAAAATCAACAGTCAACGGGTGATATGGCAGTTATCACTTTGCATACTCTCGCACCAAATATCCCCATCACAGTACTAATTAAACTGCTTTAGGGTGTCATGGTGCACCTTCTATCACATCACGACAACATAACGAAATGCGGACTGGCAGACCAGTGAGGAAGCCGGAAGGGCAACATAGCATTAAAACGAGAGAAAGAAGAGGGCAAAGAAGGCACAGCGGGAAAGTGGAGAGGGGGAGTAAAGAAAGCACACCGAGACGCACGCAAAGAGTAGAGATGACAGAGAAGGTGGGAAAGGGGCTACCAGTACTCTCAGCAGAGGACGACACGAACAATGGTAGAGAAACGCAAATGGGTGAAATAAGTACAGACAGCCGAGTTGGCCCTGACGGATGGATGGAAAACGTATGATACTTATGGAAAGTGGAGCACGAGACTAACGCTGAGGCAGACAACTCTATTGCAGTGGTCATTGCCATGACTCTCGCTTGCACATTGAGAAGACTTTTATGACAGTCTACGGCATGCACAATGACTCTCGACACCATCTTATCCATTCAATGTCAGTCGAAAGCAGTTGTTTAGGTAGCAAGTTAAATTAAACATAAAATACATGGGAGTTTCATGATCATGTTCACTCGTGTTAATATTCCTTTCTTATATTACATGGTCATACAGTTAAGATTAGATCGGTAGAATCATTCTCATGTTGATGTGCCTTAGTGTGGGTACGGAATTTGGAGATGAATAAACATGATGAATAAATTTCTAGCTATATTACATTCAATTCTGATTATAGTGAACCATGCCACTACACGTCCATCCATCAATCCATCCATCCCTTTATCCACACAACCTACCTGACCACTAAATGATAGCCTTTAATTTCAAAATTAAAAGTAGCAATCGATGGGCTTACTTGTTTTCGTTTGAAACTTTATCTAGCTGTTCCCTGTAACGTGAGTACCAATCTTCCAGATCTTTCTTCCCCTTCTCTAGCCACTTCGTATGATCAGCTTGTTCTTCCTCTTCCATTTTTTCTAGGAGCTGCGCTTTGCCTTCTCTCCATTGTCTTGCAACAAAATAAAAAACAAGTGTAAATATTAAATTGTAAACACCAAGGAACGAACACTAACTGACAAAATTGATCACTGAAAGCGGCCAATGTGACAACGTTTTAATACTATACGAGTCGACGCGAAAATTTTGTTCCTATCTTAACATTCACAACCGTCCTAATTTAAACCAAACGATTTCACGTAATCTGAAGACTAGAAGTTCTTAACTGCCTTGGATTAGTGGGAGCGACCATCGCGACGAGAAGGGTTTTGACGGGTCAATTCAGAAATCTCGCAATATTTCTTCCGATATTATCTTGTGGTTCTGCTAAGTTTTGCAAAGTTCTAAAACCAAATCCTCACATCAGATAAGGAATGCCAGTTATCACTTTGCAATATATGGCACCATTA
>JAAAKL020002172.1:1038-27208 GCA_010016065.2 Carybdea cf. marsupialis auct. non (Linnaeus, 1758) | reverse complement strand
CAGCTTTGCTAGTTACATAGCTAGAATTCAGTCTCAACGCTCTGTTCTGCACTGATGAGCCCACAAAGGGCGAAACATTTCTGTCTGCAGATTGAGTGTATACATATATATATAATTATTCGTGACAGCAAATAGCGGAGACGAGATTTGAACATGGCGACTATTTCGACGGCAGCATTTCGTTTGTTTAAAGTTGTCTACAAATGCGCATCATTAACAACTCAAACTAGACGAGGATTAAAAAAGCAAAGAAAAAATGGGAAGACCCAAACGTTGATCGATGCTTTGCGAAGAGTGTAGTATAGCCAAATCATAGAGGGCGTGATGATTACGACGCGTATCCAAAACAAAACAGAGGTGTGTTGTGGGAAGTTAATTGCTGCAGGTACCTAACGCGAGGGAAATGCGGTGACGTGTTAGTACTAGCTGCAGGCGAGTGCTGTGGCCTGAGGGTACTGACGTACGATCACCCCCACTTCCAATCCAACGCAATTATACTGTTTGCGATTGAATAAGTGGTAATAGCACAATAGCCCGCATATAGATTTGCTTCTTTACGTGCAATACCTGAACGGCACAAATACAAACCACCATGAATACGGCAGATAAACATACACTCTACGTCAGGGCTTCTATTTCTTCGAAATACTAAACATAATTGAACCTATACATAAATATTTACTATTTAATAGAATTTTAGAAAATTCTTCCCTATTGACAATGTATTGAAACATACAAATTAGGAATCAACACAATCCTAATCAAGAAAATCTTTAGACTTTGCACATAAAATACTAATTACAGTAAAATCATTGAAAGCGTATTAATTGAGCACATAAAACGCCAGCCCACAATTTCAAGGCTTACATCCATACCCTATTTCTTGGCGTGCAAGTTGACTTCGCATATAAGTCGACCCTTCGTTTTCAGCTGAATATAACAGGAAGCAACACATGGCGTATCAGATGACTCAAAACTGGCATTCATTGCCAAGAATGTTTTAACGATGGAACAAACGTTTGTGTCGTAAAAATTTCGAACCCTTGAATCACATCCTCACTGCTGTTGGGTCTGCCAAAAAGATCAAGATATTGTGTGTGATACGACCATCATACGGTCGATATCTCTGCACTTGATGGCACTAGAAGCTTGGACGCCCAGAAATCTGGTAATAATGCAACGTAAGGTTTTAAAAGGGATGTGCCCCTGGCACTACCAGCAAACAATTAGACATTTCTTTAACAATAGCATCAATGACCTTAAAAACAACAAACAAATTGCTTTCGGAAAATTCATAACTGTCAGAAATAACAAATCTACCATATTTCAAAAACAACAGCAGCTTGGAAATGCAACAAAAATTTGCAGGAGGTAAGAAACTGGAAATTTAACATACGCAAGAAACTAAAACTTCCGTACTTGCAAAAGAAATGCAAAGCAACAGCATCAATCCACCTACACTTGGACCAAAAATGCCCTTCATGTTACGCGAGCGTGGACCGTTGTTTACAAGAGGGATAATTTACGGCAAACTACGACTCCAGTCTCGGTTTACATGACAAGACATTAAAATTACCCTCCAGAATGATTTCCAATACACCCGACGAAATTAGTGAACGAAGTTAGGTTAAAAATTTTCCAATAACGCCCTGTAATGAGAAGCAAGTACTTTACTTGCACATCGTTCGTAAATTGCCTCCCAACAACTTATCGATAAATATATTTCTCCGAAATCTTATTTCAATTATTAGACGTCATCACCTTCACATAAAGCAAAGTTTTAAATCATAAAAATACATTTTGAACCAAGTAAACAGTTCGCAAAATTATAAGTAGTGAAGCTCATCGACAATGGGTCACTTGTACTACAACCGTGGAAATGTATACTTCAAACAAGTATCCAGTTTCTTCAATTGCCCTCAAGCAGTCTTTGTTTCAATTAGTGACACATCAGTTTGGACAGGAAGGCAACCGGAAGCTGCTCTGTTAACCTGCGTATACCCCTCTCTTAGCTAATTCAAGTAAAATAAATTGAATTGCCTAAGAGTGTCCAAAAAGTTTTGTCATCGTCCTAGTAAGATCTGCCTGAATATCATTGTGCACATAGATCGATTGTCCCTATATGCCCGTTAAACAGAAACTTTTAAAATTCAACTCCTACAATATTAATGATTATTGAATAGCATTAATGACACGCCACGCTAAAGATTTCTGGCCTATGGAAATACTATTCAAGCAAACTACATTCCTCGAGAACGGAATGCGCATGGCCGTACAATGGCTCTCTATCTGAATCCTCTACTAACTTCTTAATTCAACTCGTCAAAGCATGATGTCGTGTTACTTGTCGACTGAGGCACCACAATAGCGGCCGACCTTAAACGTGATTTCAACCGCACCACACACAAGCCAATACGAGTTTTCTTAGGTCACAACCTTTGTGAAGAAGCCCATAATTAAAGCAAACAGAAGTGCAGCAACTGCCACGATCCAGATCCAGTTCACTGCATCCTTTTCTCCTTCGTTCTGATTTGATTTCGTTACAATACTTGGTTTAGGAACTTCTTCAATTCGCTCAGCAGTGTTAGTGTCTTGTTCCTTTGTATCTGTTGGAATCTTATCGTGCTCGATTTCTTCTGTAAATCCACTCACTTCATCCAACTCCTTAAACAAGCCTATATTTAGCATAAAGGCCTTCTTTGCTTCCTCTACTAACTCGTCAGCAACTTCTCTATCAATGTCTATGCTATCCAATTTGTTCCGATAAACATCTTTAAACTCTTTGGCGTTTGGTATAAGATCGAATTCATAAAATTTTACCCCATCTCCATTTTCTGGCAGGTCATACGTCTTCTTGGCTACTTTCTTAAGCACCTGGCCTCCAGATAAATCTCCCAAGTACCTAAGATAAAAATATTAAGGAGTCACTGCAGTAGTAGTAGTTTAGTCCATAAACACCCTCCTCCTGCATGCCATTTTACATGATTACAAAAATGCTTTAATGGAACAATATCTATTACTGGAACAATACTATTACTCTTTCTCGAATTTCAGCCTCATGGATTCTGTCAAAACTCGCTTCCAATCTCTATTATTTTAGCCTTCGATGCAAATTTCTGTCAGAAAGGGGTCTAATTGATAAAAACTTAACGAAATTGGGCCTTGGGAGCAGTTTACACAATGCATTTGTGGAGCTTTTATTCCACGGTGATTGATAAGGTGTTTTTTAAATTGGATCGATGCAAGTCACTAGATTGTTGTGATAACAACTCAAAAAGTCCACTGCTATGATTACTGCTATGAAGTACTGGGTTTTCAACCTGTCTTTAGTGGCCAATTGTAATCAGCCGATCATCTTCAATTAGGCAATTCTAGAAAAGGTAAACTCCTACACACACGGATGTAAATAGATATTGAAGAAAGTAATAAAGGGGGAAAAAGGGGGTGCACGGTCGTGAATATTTCATGGAAATCTCAAGGAGTAAAATGCACCCTTTCTCTTCACTAGCGGAGCAGGCCTGCTTGGTACTATTCAAGCTTAACGAGAATATAAGCAGTGGATATCACTTCAGTGCCTAGGAAGGACGAACTGTGTAGTTAATGAATTAAGATATCTAAATGATAGTCTAAACTTTTCTAAAGTATCGCAACCGGAAGCGGATCTTCTGGAACTGATTTAGATCATATTCAAAGGCAACTGCATACAAACATCCTAATAGACGATACTGAGTACTTCTTCTCAACGAAAAAGTAAGAGGTAACTTTGTACCTATGAACCAAAAATGGATGTTGGTTTTATCATCTCTTTCCGTTTTCTTGGCCCCGATCCAAACATAGTGGGTAATGTAAGAGGCCGTGAGGAATGATAAAACTGTAAAACACGGAAGGTCACAAGACAGAATGATAGGTCAGTTTAAACGTCAAAGACCTTCATCCCACGATTAGGCCTATCCCTGATGACCTCTTACTATTACATTACTAGTGATAATGACATTTATATCGTATTGCAGTAGTGCTCAAGACAAAAAAAACCAAAAATACCTGGTATAATGGTGAGGAATCATTAGTTTTGGATCAGTTCTACTAATTTCCTCGATTCTGTCTACATATTCCTGTGTGGCTGGTGTGATCATGATTTCATCCTCCCAGTCATTTCCATAAAAGAATGACAGATCTTCTTTCAGGGTTTCAAGTCTGTTGAGCTCTTTTGGAAAGTAAACCCTTTTAAATAGTTCATGGTCCTTATGTTTCTCACCTTCGGCTTCTAGAGCCCTAGAAGAAAAAGAGAAAACATGGCATAAGAAAGCGAGACAAGGCAAAGGTGATGGAACTGGAAAGGAACTGGAAAGGAGCAGGGACAGCAAGAGGGACAGGGTCGGAGAAGGAGAAGGAGACGGAGAAGGAGACGGAGTAGGAGACGGAAAAGGAGACGGAAACTTGAACTGAGGCAGCGACAGAGAGAAGAACAAGCACTGAAACAAGGTAAGAAACAGGGACGGAGTGAGGGCAAAGCCCGGAGTGAAGGTTAAGATTCAGAAGGATGGACGAGAGTAACAGCTCCGGTGATACGGGGGCAATACTCAGGGCGGGGAGAGTGCAAGTGATATGAAGAGTCAGGGGGTTAGAGAATAATAACGAAAATGGTCCCCTGATATGCTTCAGGCTTATCTCGGTGCCAATATCTCTTGGTAAAGTACATTTACTGTAAAGCAACATGTGCAGTAAAAGTTACGCTGTCAATACTATTTTAGAAACATTCTGCTAAAAGAGTTGACAAACATCAAATACCGAGGTCTATAGTACAAATTTAGGCAGTAACAGGGACACATACAAGCTAGAAATCATCAATCGATCGACCTAGGTATCAACATACATAGTACAAGAACAAGATGTTGCTTATCAAAGTTCTCTGGTGGCCTTATCTAAATTACCAATATCACAACTTCCCTAATCACTAGCCAAGATAAAAAGATGAGGTCGCCCACTTCCTTCAATTTACAACAAAATTTACTTGCCAAAGATATATTGTGGAAATCCTTAAGAATACACTATTGGTAATCATAATGAAAGATCTGATCAGATAATTAATACAATTTGGTAAATATGTTGCACTATATGGTAGTTAATTGGCCTAAATATCATTCTTAATCAAACGTTGTCTTTTCTGTAGATCAAACCACTCTTACCTGTACACATAGTAAAGTGAAGCAATAAAGCGAAGATATATCTTCTGTTCTACACGCCCTTTCATGAAGTCTCGCACAAAATGAACATTCTCTGCAGCCCTGTGTACCTTTTTGGTTCCAAGTTTTAGTTCTTGAGACAGATCAATATCACTATCTTTCTTCGTTCCTGTGCTATCTTCAATGTGCTCTTCCACATCCTCCACTGACCTTTGCAATATCTGAACCCACTCCAAACCACTAAACTTTTCAACAAGTGGGATTCCATCTGAGCACATTAACTTGAAAGGGCATCCTTGTTTGGACTGGAATACTGGGCACTCACCAATAGAACTCTTCAATTGTGCTGAAGTAGAATGTATATGGCCAAGCATCTCCCCTAAAATATCCTTCCCACCAGGGCTATGCTCAATTTCTGTAATTTTTGCATGGATGTCTGTAATGTTTTTGACATCTTTAAACGGGCATTCCTCTTTTCCTTTCTCTTTGTCTTCCTCGTTCACTTCAGTATCCTTTACATCGTTTCCTTTTGAAAATGGGCAACCCTCCTTAAAAGCAGGACATTTTTCCATCAAGTTGGTTACGTCTGTATCCTTAAAACCATCACCTGCATCCTCTGCATATTCAACTTCCACTTGTTCGACAGTGGCTTGTACATTATTTTCTCCCATTTCAACTTCTTGAACAGGTGTCTCACTGTTAGATACTTTGTCTTCCACTTTTTCTTGCTCCATTATTCTCTACGTACTATAAAAAAGAGAAGTAAACTATAAAGATACTCTATTATGGCATTCGTTTTGCACTGGGAACACTTAAATTTCTCTTCTCCCCACAAATAACCAGGCAAATAAGCCAAATGTAACATAAAAAAGACAATGTTGCCTATCAAATATTATCAATCTCTCTGGAAAAGTGTTCCAATTGATATGTTATTCTGGGAAGACAGATCCCCCACATCACGTGTTATTGCAGTTACTGTTTTAATTCCAAGCTAAGGACTGAATCTGATTAACAGAGACATGAGTATGATAACTGCTCTATTTGTCTAGTACCCATTAACTGAATATAAAAGAAATTTGACTAATAACTGGCTAAAATAATGACAAGAGGCCAGGTGCAACTGAATTGCATTTTACACATTGCAGGTGGTGGAAATATTCCTAGTGTACTGCAACTTAGTAAATGACATGGACTGTAATTCAGAAGCTTTCATCTAGACATGATACCATGTCTGAATCGCCAAGGTGACACTTTCACTTTTCTCTAATATCTCTTCAAATCCAAGAGGTCTAAGTTTACTTTGCTTTGTCAAGTCTGTGCCAATGCAACCATTTAAAAGTAGCTTGTAACACAGCGCAAAAAGTAATTTTTTGTAAAACTTTTTGCTTTTTTACTGTTTGTTAATAATATTTGTTTACAGGTTTTAACAGGTACTGCTACCTGTCAGGGGCTTTAAAAGACCTATAAATTAATGTTTTGGAAATGGAATTAAACTATAGCAAAAAAAACAACAATCTACTATATGACATTCTGCAGTCCATTCATTTATTGTCACTTTATTCCTTCAATAAGGGCTTTCTTTGCATTCAAAATACCTTGATGTATTTGTCCATTTTCTTGACCTAAGCACTATACCCT
Source organism: Carybdea cf. marsupialis auct. non (Linnaeus, 1758) (assembly GCA_010016065.2). Taxonomy (NCBI): domain Eukaryota; kingdom Metazoa; phylum Cnidaria; class Cubozoa; order Carybdeida; family Carybdeidae; genus Carybdea; species Carybdea cf. marsupialis auct. non (Linnaeus, 1758). Next base: position 20,387 of record JAAAKL020002172.1, on the reverse strand, counting down.
TAGTCCCTCCCTTAGTTTTCAGTCCCTTGCAATGATGTTTTGCTATTACACAATGACCTTCAAAAGTGATCTTCAGGCTTTGAAATGTTAAGAAATCTCTGTATACCATCACACATAATGCTGTGGTAATAATACTGGGGCAAATGTCCTGATGAGATCATACACACTTAACAGCCTAAGTACAGCACCAGGAAAGACAAGTTTGCTTAAAAGTCTGCTTTTCTCTCAGGGTACAAGCACCTCCCCTTGTTGTGTGAAAGGCAGCTTTTCCAGGGGAAATATTAAACCAAACTTTACTTTAGAAGAGGTGGTCAGTAGAAGTGACACATGCTATGGGAAGAAATCAATATCATGGTGTTTGCAACCATGGTTTCAAATTTGTAAATAAATGTTTTAGCTACATGTCTTGATTTCAGGGTTATCAATTAATACCTAATTGATCATAGCAAAACATGTGTAACACCTGTTTCTTAGAATTGAGGGTAAACAATATGCTCAGTCCCAAGGAAAACCAATAGATCTGCAAGTGAAACACGACTGAATTACCATAAAATTGAGATTCATATATAATGCAATGGGTGGTCATTGTCTAGCTTAGCATCTTGCAGGGTATCTATTTAAAACTCTCAAAAGATTTCAAGATACAAAAATGTCAAACACAGCAGATTGGTTGGTCATGAAGGTTTTTATTACATCAGCTATTCAACAAGATTCTGATTTTTTTAAGCAGAATACAATCATGTTACCAACTCTGATGGGCCTGGGCCTCAAATTTGCGTCAAATGTAAACTCAGCAAGGCTTGGAAACAAAGTCCAGCAAATCCTGGTTTAATAGAACAATATGTGCAAACGATATGGTCATTTAAAGTTTAGTGTAAATTGGAAGGGAAGAGGAAGTGGTCTTTATTTTGCAAGGCCACAGTATAAGTGGCAGTGATAAAAACGAGAAAAGCAAATATTAACAAATATCAGAAATCTGGCTTGTTTTAATGAGTAACAAGTTTCGCAACTAATACCATGATGAACTTGCATCATCCATTTCTCTGGAAACAATTTACACACCATTAACTCATGACAAAATTACTCATGATCTATTCCTAAAAATCATGATCTCCTGTAGCAGCAGTGGTTATTTGGAAGCTTTAGCAGAAGGGTTGAAGAATACCCATTCATACTTCATCATGATGATGAATGACAGATATCATTCAGAAACTGTAAGATTACGAGTCTTCTTTGATAAGAACGCATTCCATCACAGAAAATTTTCCCATTGTCACCCTTCTTATAGGCCCCTCCCAAGTGTTACATAAGTGAGAAGTGATTTTCAAGCAATTTTGTGTCTATCAACATGCAAGCACTTCTGGGACCTGAACATGCAAACTTCTAGCATAACGGATCCCATTCTAAAATTCATTTTCCATCAACATTTTGGGTAATGTATGGAGAGTAAACAATGAAAAGTCAACAATGGCTACACAATTTGTCGTAATGAGTGGTACCAATCATGCAACAAGAGTTGTACCAACACCTGTAAGGTGCACTGGTGATTCATTTCACTACAGACATCTCTGTAGTTCCATTCATTTCCACCATTTCCCGAGCATCATTGTAAATATGTATCCCTAAGCATCTTCACCCATGCTCATTTCACTAGTGGGTGCAAGGGTACTGACAACAGCAAAGTAAAGTAAAGATTGCCTATTGGGTTTCAGGAAACATCATAATACGAAAGTCAAATAAATACCAACAAGACCCAAAGAATCATATTGAAAATGTTGCTTTTAAATCAAAACAAAAAATGAATAGTGTTCCAAATCCACTTATTAGGTGAAAACTAAATCTTATAAGGTGAACTCTATTGCAACTCAAAGTAATTCCAAAAGATTTAGAGCTAAATTCTCGATTGTTTCTGACATTACCTCTAAAGGCTAAATCAACAAAAATATTGTGGGAACTGTTTGAATATGTAGCCTTTACACACCAATGTAAAACTTATTAGTGCATTATGATATGATATATTTAAAAATCTCAGGGTGGTTATCACACTTAAACCATGAGCAATGACTATGCATGCGTCAGCAAACAATTTCAGAAGACCTTTTCCAAACTTCGCATTTGATGAGAGCAATTTCTACAATTTCCAGAGGAAAATAAAACTCATGATACCAAATCTGTTCTTACGTGTAAATATGACTATAGACGTGTTTTAGACAGTGCACTCCCTTTCACAAGGAGTTGAAAGGTGCTTTTATCAGAGAATACCTCACTTCAAGATCTGGAGCCCCTACTGACATTGAATATCTACTTGACCAGTGCTGACACATGGTGGTGAAAATGTAACACAATGTACATAATACTTTCCTTGTAGTTTGAGGATACTAGGCCAGTAAGGGCATACAAGAAGAAGGGCAAAAGCAAAAGCAAAATACAAAGCTTAGACGTCACGAATTGCTCCACATTTACTCATCAATGAAGACTGTCGCAGGAGCTTCTCTTAACACTCTTCTATACAGGCCTGCTTCTGGTTTATTCTTTAAGTTCTGTGAGCAGTGTACATTACATTTAAAAAGCTGCCTGAACTTTGCTGCAACAAACAGCGCAATATGGACGTTTATGTCAGTATACAATTCACATCCATCTTTTAGCAATCCATGACACTTGCAGTTTCATCTTCTGTGTATCAATACTAAAGATTTTGATGTTGGGTTCAGACAAAAGTCAAACAATATGGCATTTGTTGCTTTTTTACAATAAGTTATTGATTTTATACCACTAGCTATCTGACAAAAATATATGCAAGTCGTGAATATCCTGACTGCAATGTAGGCATGTACAGATCACAGCCATTTTTTCCAAGTCTTGAAAGCCTACCGATTGATAGATAGATAGATAAGACAGCCTTATCTAAATTACATTTGTGTCTGACCACCACATTAATGTGGGCCCACCCTTGGAGTTTTGGTCTTCCTCTTTTAAGGGGTTGCATCTTGATGGGGCTGTCACCCTCCACACAATGGTACGATTCTTAAAACTGCAAGATTAATATTTCAATTTTGGCTAAGTATGCAAGTGGGATTCTAAAAGATGAGGCTTGTATCAGTTGCCTATCGAACCATCCCTCACTGAATCCAAATAAGCACCTAGAGATCTGAATTACACTTTATACCACGTGAAACATTTTAAATCAGTTTCCAGTTTTAAAAGTTATAATTATGATTTTTATGACATCATTAGCCATATCTTTATATTGTGTGCTGAATGTTCTTGAAATTTAGAATTAAAAGTATAGAAGCATTAAAATATAGTTTTACAACCTTCGCAAATGTGATTTCCTGAATGCTGATCTTGCAACTTGTCTGCCTTGTTGCAAATACTGTACATTTTAAGCCCTACCAGGAATACCTGATATTCCACATGCCTACTTGCTATGTAGGTGTCATTAGTACGTACTTGCATGTCCGGATTTCTTTTCCCGTGGCCTTTACTTTGTTACGTGTTTTTCTCTCCATAATATAAATTTTCGACAGAAAAGAATATGCTCTATAGATAAGAGCTGTACAACATTCGTAGAAAAATACGATAGCCCCCCAAGATGAACGAAAGATGCTTGCAAACATTAAGTAGCTATAATGTATCCGTGAAGTTATCAAAAAGATCAAATTAAAAAGGGCATTGACTGATATCTTTCCCTTGTATTTTCCTGACCTAGACCGCAAAATCCTGATTTGTATTGTAGGCTCTCAAACAACGCTTTCGCGGCACTTACGCGTACGAGTCTGCTCTGTCTGTTAGCTCGGCCTGCCTGTCTCTTTTTACGCAATCTTTACGATTCCCAGACACACACACGCCTTGAACTGGATCTTCGACCTGTCAAGTTAAAGTGGGCATATCACAAGCTTGGACAGCCATAAAAACAGACGCTAGCCATTTAGAACAAAAAGCCCGGAAAATCGTTGTATCAAATTGACCCGAACGCATTCGTGTGTCTGAGAACACTCCCCAAGGACAAATCTATAACCCGAGTAAGTTAATCAGTTCCTTCGGCTCCCACTCCAAACCCAAGCTAGTCACTTCGTCTAGTACAAAGAAATGGAGAGCAAAGTATAACAGCATGTATGCACAATAAAGTGACTCTATTTCTGCAGCACACAAAGGCATCGATTTCAATTACCCTCTCTGGATATGCTAACAATTGCTCCGCCTACCAGGAGAATCAGAAATGGTTCTCGTGTCATAAGAAAGTCTACATTGTCCCTCATGGGCCACTGCATTGTATTTCTTCTATAAGGTATGTCGTACAAATATAATAGCCTATAAAATTTCAATAAAAATATTTTTATTGCCGAGGGTGTGAAATTCTCTACTGTGCACCACAACACATTGCAGCATAACAATCTTGAGTTGCAGTCAAGCTGAATCGTCGAGTCCAGTGAAAACAGCTGATGATACAGTGACGTGTTGGACAATAAAAAAACACCAGATTTAATAACTCCTGGTACAACTATTCTAAAAATACCCTCCTAAAGAGTAATTTTAGCAACTCACCTTTTCCCTTTACTTCCAGAAAGCTAATGTAATGCTTTGTAATGCCTGTATCGAGTAGGGCGAAGTTTTATAGACCATTTGCAAGAAACTTCCAGAAAATGAAGGGCCCTGAAATGACGATACCAGTCACATCGAAGTAGCCTCGCTTTCCAACAGCCCAATCAACGGCGATGTAGCATGCTGTGGATTACTCTGGATGGTTGGACCTTTCATAGAAATTGGGACGGAAGCAAATATCGAGCGGAATTTGTCCCTTGCTTTGGAGAACTGATTGCAACATGAAAGATGAGAACTAACAGCTGCATGCAAAGACTTGCATCAGATACAGATGTGTGTCGTATGACAACGTCAAGTGTAGTCTTGTGCAAGTTGCACAATGACAACTTTACAACAAGGTTCGATGCACAAATTAAGGTGGAGAACTGTAGATCTCTTTACCGCATCCAAAGCCAAGTTATTGCTTCATTCCCGTGGCTTTCAAAAGGGAGTCAGTGTGGGACATCTTTAATATGATGGAACATGACCAGTGTTTATATGACGAACAAACCTTCGCGTTGGGAGGGACCTTTGATTCAAGTTAAAAACTATCTCCTCTTCTAAAGCGAAAATATGTCTATCATATTCTACCACACGTGCCTCATGCTTGGCTTGTCAAAAATTTGCTGAAGCTGGAAAGCTAGATTCATAACATAGAAGGAAAGAAAATTAACGCTTTCACTCTACACTAAGTTGATATCACTAAAGACAGAAGCAAGGGAGCAATGAGTTGATCACCTTGCCACTTTAAGCAAATAAGTGGATGTAGTCCTTCTATTTAGGCCTGGGTTAATATGCTTTCCGTTGATACCGCAGCACTAGGTCATCAATGAGATTATACCACGCGAAAACTGTTTTCCTTCCCCGTAATAACCTTAAAATATTTTTGTAATGAACTCCGTAGTCTGACTTTCAGATGTCTAGACATTATTTTATTCATTATACAGTTAGTTATGATAAAGGTACTCAATTGGTACAGGTACTTATTAAATGAATACTTAACATATAGGTACTTATAAAGTAGGCATTTTCTATATAGGCACTTACCATAAAGGTACTTATTGTATGGAAGCTCTATATAAAGGTACTTATCATACAGGCATTTACCATAAGAGTACCTATTGTATGGGTACTTATCACATAGGTACTATTATATAACTAGGTATTGTATGCGAGCTTATTATAAAGGTACTTATTACATGGGTACCTATTGTATGGGAGCTTATTATAAAGGAGCATATTATATAGGTACTTATCATAAAGGCACCTATTAAATGGGCACGTATTGTATGGGAGCTTATTATAAAGGTGCGTATTATGTAGGTACTCATCATAAAGGCACCTATTATATGGGCACGTATTGTATGGGAGCTTATTATAAAGGTGCCTATTACATATTTACGTATCATAAAGGTACTTATTCTATGGGTACGTATTGTAAGGGAGCTTATCATAAAGGTACTTATTACATAGTTACTTATGATAAGTGCACCTATTGTAAGGGTACGTATTAAATAGGTACTATTATACATTTATTTGTTATCTAGGTTCTTATTAAATTCTTGCTTGTCATTTAGGTTGTTTAGTCTACATTTTTTCACATTTAGGATAGTGGACATGTTCTCAGATATAGCGTTTATCCACTACCACTTCTCAAATTCAACATATGCTGATGAGGACATTGATGAAATGTATGATAAAATGGAGGAACTATTATAAAAAGTACCCACTAGAGATCATCTATTTGTAATGGTCGATTTTAACTCCAAATTTGGAGCCTTAAACACAAAGCACCCAGATGTGAAATGAAAGTACTCCATAGAAGAGGCCAATGTGAGAAGTGAAAAGAACTTGCAGAGTTCTACATTAGAAACAACTTAATTGTTACTGACACAAAGTCTGAAAAACGTAAGTTTTATACTTGGGTGCGACCTGATGAATAGACAAATAGCTACGTTGACTTTATCCTCACACGAAAAACCTCTGTTCGTCAAAGTATACTGGGTAGTACAGTCCTCAGTGTACCATATATATCAGATAACAAAATGATAAAAATCAAATTGAGAATGAGCTTCTCATGAACAAAACTATAAACAATTTGATCGAATGAAGTAAAACCTGGAACCATTTTGGAGTAGTGCCAAAGAACTTTTTCAGTGTGATCATAGTAACCGGTTCGAAGCTATCAGCGAAATACCAGAATCAGAACATATCAACTAGAAGATTGCAAACCTGTACCGGACCACTAAATACTTATTGGGAAGCTAAACAGATCTTCACCCAAATGAATTCAAAGTTGCAAGGGCTTGGCTGGGAAAAAACATAAAATCTGGTAGAATTTTTTAATAAGCTTCGAAATTATTGGAGGGGCTACAGCCCCTAGTGATTAGGACACTGCAAACTGCAAAACAAGCCTCTAGCAGTACAGCAGTGAAATAAACATCAATAGATGTACCTCGAAACAAAAGAAGCGATAAAAAGTAAGTATCACATCAGACGACAAAAGCGACATAGACCAGTAGAATACCTTATCCCTAAAGCAGAGTCAAAGAAGTTTGTCCAGAAGGACAGGACAAAATAATTTGAGCATCACATTGATAGTATAAGCTCACCCTCACTTCATAAGCAATTTTACGCTGCCCTGAACAGATTTAACAGTAAACTGAAAAATGTCAGTTGTGGAATATGGGCTAAGAATGGTGACGCTATAACAGAAAAGGAAAGAACTTGGGCCTAGTTTAATGAGAATCTGTATCATAATAAGTCTTCTGGAAAATCGTTGTTTTGTGGACAAAAAGAATTTGTCTTATCATTGGATCTTCTCGGTTTACTGTTTAAATTTAGTTCCACGGACACTCATTTGTCAAAAGAACACCAATCTGGCACTCAGAGTTCTGATTGGCTACTTTGAAAACACAATTTGGTATTAGTTTCATTTTTCTCTTTCAATCTCAATTCTGACAATTTTGTACTTTGAGAAGTGTCAGACCAAAAAAGCTTTAATGTTCAAAAATCTATATCAATGTCCTCAAACCTACAACTCCACTGCTCAAATAAGGACTGATGCTGGCACAACAAGATCAATAAAAAAGGGAGTCTAAAAAGGTGACGTCCTGTCAGTATTGTTGTTTTGTATAGTCATAGCAGCAGTAATATGGAAACTGGAGCTAGATCGTGAGTCAGGCTTTACAATTGGTAAAGAACAGGTCTCGAACCTAGCCTATGCTAGTGAATTGCATTGAGAAATGAATCTGAGGAGAAGCTGCAAAAATTCATTGACTACTTGGTAAAATACACCGCAGAAACAGGGCTGTTAATTGATGTATCAACACAAAGTGTATGACAACTGATCCACACACTAAGCTCGCACTAACTACTACTTGAGGAAAATCGAATTTTACTAACAAGGCCATTATCATACAAGACCCATGTAGACCCACTCTCAGTAATAATTTATCGTCTAGAATGCATCAATTGGACAACAAAGCACTAACAAGGCGTAGAAACATTTCAAAACCAATCCATGAGATTTATGAGGAACAATAAGCTAGCAGACTGTATATCACTAGAAAAAATCCGTGCGCTGACAATTTAAACGCTGATTACCTTCATTATCAAGGGTAGAGTCCTAAAACTATTTGGGCCTGTTATCTATTACCGGCTTTTCAAAAACATGTCTAGAATGCATGGTAGAAGGAAAGAAAAATGAGGAAGACCTCGCAAAACGTTGCTTGACAACATATCTCCTTGGTCACAACTAAAGGCTCATGATCTAAACACTGCTTGTAAGAACTGTAATTTGTGGAGAGTTATCTCGCATAGACAATTCGCTAAGTGGACAATCTAGCTTAACTGGAGACAGCCACACATGACTATATGCTTAACCTAAAGCTGAGCTTTGTGAATGCTCCAGAGATATTGGAATTTTGGTGTATTCAGGTTGTTGTGAAAGTTAGGAGTGCTTTTGGTTTTACAACTTGGAAGCAAGTAATTTTTTTTGCTCCTGTAATCAGACTACTACACAGAAGTGTCAATAGCCTCAAAGAAAAGTGGAGCTCATTTGAAGGAGGTGTTACTTATTTCAGTATTTCACGAGCCCTATGCAAAATCAGACCACTCAAAATTTTATTTAATAGCATGTACAATCTGGCCTACACCGACTTAAAAACAAAAAATAGCCTCTCTCCTCCAGTACAGATCTAAATAAGCAAATATTTCTTCCCTGCTCTGTTACAGGAGGCGTTCTACGCATTTATTTCTAATGGCTGAATAACTACAAAAAGAGTTTTATTTACATTGTATTCTTCTTCCTCCATGTGTCATTTTCCAACCCTGAGGCAAGCTGACATTGCACGTCATCTTCTTTTGTCGTAGCGGGTACGTTTGCTCTTCTTAAAGTCAATCGTTGCCAATTTCTTGATGTTTTTGCTCCATTGTGCTCCATGCCTCCCCCTTTTTCCTTCCATCCACCATTCTTTCAATTAGCTCTCTCTTGTGACTGTTGTTGCTCATAACATGGACAAAAGAACTCATATTTCTTGGACAATCAGGATCGGAGCTCTTTGAACTGCTGCTAGGAAAAGAACCTTCTCGTTTGACAGTCCTTCTGCCGAACGTACTCTCATCATTCACAGTCTTGACTGAATTTCATATGTTCCCCATCTTTTCATGTTAGATCAACTGGTAGACGAGGCCTCAGTAACATATAGAAGGACCAAATATACGAAATGTTTCAATATTTGGATACGTGATGATAAATGTTATTTTTGACAACATTACACTTTTTTTTACATTGTTAAAAGTAGATCCCTTCATTTCTTCATCACATTTACCGTCCTCGGACAACAACTGACTAATATTTGTGAATAGAGATGCTTTTTCTACCATCTATCTTCATGTTAAACTTTGGAATTTCTAGTTTCTTGATCACTACCATAACTTTGTTTCCGTGATGTTCGTCTTATCCCATAATCGCCCCCTACTTTAATCACTCTGTTGAGTATCTCTATAATTCAGATAATTATCAAACCGACAAAGCGGTATGATTTGCACATCTCAAGTTAGGGTTGAAAGACCCCACTCCGGATTTTATTCTCTAAAAATAGTTCAGTTTGTAGCTTGAATAGATATACGGACAGAATGCAACCCTCTCTTCTGCCTTTTTAATCCTGATGTGTGTGGAGTTACCTTACTGTGCTCTTAAAACTGCAACTTGTGCCCAGTATAATTCATAAGCAACTAAACCTTAAGTCTTCTCCATCCACACAAATAGACTTTAGCCCTTTGCATAAATTTTCCAGCTATACACAATTGAACGCTTTTTCGTAATCGACGAAACGGATGTAAACATCTTTATGCCTCTCAATCATAGTTTACAGATTCAAACTGCATTCTCTTGTCTCTTGCCCTTTTCTCGACCTGCTTTGGTTTTCACTTATTTCATTATCAATTTTGACTTTATTTCTTTCAAATACGACCTTCAAAAGCCCTCAGTCGCGTGTCTTATCAAACATCTAGCAACGGAGCAATTGACCGCCTTAGATCTTTTTGGAATAATTTATTATTTCAGGTCATGTGGCATGTGCCTGCAACTTAACTTTTTTTAAACATTTGGGAAATACATCGTAAGCCTATACTGTTCGTGGTTTGTAACATTTTGCTGTCACACCGTCATCTATGATTTTCCTATGGTCATGTTTAAAATTATGCCTCATAATTGCTCTATATTTGGTACTTCTGTTCCTCAAACAGTTCTCTGATGTATTTTTGTCGTTTGCCTTGTATATTGTTTTCGTGAAATAGAACATTTCGTTTTTTATTAATTATACATGTGTCTGGTGACCCACGTTTTCTTTTGTCAATTAACTCTATTTATTCCCTTTACATTTCCCGTTTCTTTTCTAATTTCATAACTCTTATGTCTCTTTATACTGTTGATTATAACAATTCTCTTTTGCTTTGATGCATATTTTTTGCATTTCTCCATCTCATGTAGTATACTTTGTAACATAAGTTTTGTAGCTCTTGTTTCACTTATCTTTTACTAAAATTTCAGCAGTTATACAATATTTTCTTTCCTCACTTTTCTTTGTTGACACGATCTTTCTGCTTACCCATTCTTTACAACTTTTTTACCGTTCCATGTTTTTTCCAATTTTTTTTCGGGCTTTGCTCTCCCTGTTCATGTGCGAATTCAAATTTTGAATACATGTATTCCAGTACTACCGAAACTCTCAAGTTGACATTGTGTAGGAACGTAAAAGGATGTAATACAGTAGATCTGTTTCTTATTGCTTGACATGTGTGTTGCCAATTTTGAATACATGTATTCCAGTACTACCGAAACTCTCAAGTTGACATTGTGTAGGAATGTAGAAGGTTGTGATACTAAAAGGGAGTTGACTTGAAGGGAGCTTCAACCACAGTGAATATGAGAGAAGCGACTGTCAGTTCAATTTTCTCTTAAAATAAGTATTATTAGTTTTTCGCTTGTATGGGTGATTGCATCTTTTTCCAAATTGGAATATTAGGCAGATCGACAAATTTTTTCCGATGTGCACATTAGATTATTTAAAACCTGAACATTTTAAAGGAAACGGGAAGTATGCTCCCTACAGGTTAAAGTGTGTGAGTTGCAAAGCAGCAGGTGACCTCATCATAGTGGAATACATGCTTCATGTATATCTCGAGTCACAAGTAAATTTGTCCTTGTCCTTGAAACTTGTGCATCTTCATCATCTATTTCGATTGAATGTTTTAAAGAAGGACAGAGGGAAGCACAAGGTTTCACTAACCTGTTGAAAATTTAGGCAATAAGAACTCGTGCACACAGGAACAGCTATTCATTAACGACTGGAGTTTCACTGTATTCACTTGCAGTATTTTTCCCTCTCTTCAAATTTTGTATAAATCAAGCACTAGACTTTCAGAGTAAAATCCTTAATCAAAAATGAATTTAGTTGCAAAAAGCTCCTTTAAAAGGCTAATGGAATTTACAGCCTTTGATAAAATATGGTATATCAATTGTAACGGGCTGTGATATCTCCGTAGTTTAACTTTTGTACTATCAGCATTTTAAAAGATATTTTAGGTAAAGATCACTTTTAGATACTCTCTGCTCACGGTATAAATGTTTCATTTACAAAAGTAATTAAAGCATGTTTAAAAAACAACTTTCAATTCTTCTTTACAACTGTCTTCTAGTAAATTCATCGATGTAGACCTTCGATCATCTAAACGTGGCACTAGTACCTCAAGTCTCACTGTGTGTTATATCGTGTCCCAGAGATTTTACTCCTGATTTCGAATAGTTTCCCAGGAACGAAGCTGCTATCATGTTTGTAAGACCTTCAACCATCTGACTGTGATCTGCTCAAATCTGGCTTTGCTTGACGGACATCTTGGAATTTATCATATTTTTTAATCAATTTCTCTACTGTAGTATTTTAATTTGACGTTTTAAAGTAACCTCTCATAGTGATTTATTTTGTTACTATTTGATGCGGGATTGCTAAGGCGTCTCAACTTCGTGAATGAGAAGTGAAAAAGGAAACGGAAGTGTTCGTCGATGCTCTAGTACTCGTAGCTGTGTGTCGTCTTTCATCAAGGGGCATGGAAGAGTTTACACGTTTCATTCGTAATGGTAACTATCCTGCCGTTATTGAGCTTTAAGAAAGAATGGTTTTCTAACTTTGGGTTATTCATTTTAAAAACTATGACAACCGAGGAAAGGCTACGTTTTCTATTTGTGGACCACAATGAGCAATGAAATGGTGAAGCTTAAAGAACAAAAGATGCAGGGCACCATCCTACTATGAACCAAGGAGGTGACAGATTCACTGGTCTTGATCGACTCGACACCTTAATCATCACACATCTGTTACTAAATAATTGTTATCGGATACGTTTCACCGCTCGTCTAGTTGAACGATACCCGACATGAAAACCTCTAAGAGGCACACCGCATGGCACTTTTTATGCTCTGTTCCTTAAATTTGTGAAGGAAGAAGGTTTGGATATTACATACTGCCGTGGCCTATTTGTATGGCTATGTATTTAACGTGTCAGAGCTATAAACTGATGTTCAGGCTATTCTAAAGCCAAATTGTTAGCATGCTGCTTTTATTCGATGCAACAACCAGAGTCTAAACCTAGTGGTAGATCAAGCTCTTTAATTCTATTTGCTATCTGTACTAGAATATTTCATTTAGTCAATTCACTATCTGTTACCCGATTGACTCAACGCATCGCTAGCAGTGCCTGAAGAATCTCTTTACACTGATACTAAAAAAGTTTGACTTCAAACCGATGATGTGAAATTGCAGATGCTCTCAGAGAGATAGTAATGAGTAGAAGAGCATAGTGAAAGTCTTGGATGAGCTGACAGCAGATAAGGGCCAGAACACAGAAACAAGAAATCAGACAGAAGGATTTCTGCAGAGGATGTACGAACTTAATAAAGCAATTATGGCGACTTCTTTAGAACGGCATCCTTGGCCGTTTAAACAATGCCAGAATTGGCCATCGATGCTACGGCCATTCTTTTAATGACATCACTACTTCACCCTTGTCAGTTTACACAGGAGTGAATTGAAGTGTATGAGAAGATAGCAACCTAAAGATTCAACACGGTGAGTAGCGCCAAGGCCATTGGCCAAACTGATTGTCTGATGAAAGAGCTGCCAACAAAGAAAGCATCAGCCGAAGGGAAACTTTCAGAAACTATGACATATCAGCTCATGTTCTACAGTCTCTTAGTTGAACTCGAAAAGTGGATCAGGGTGAATGACGGTACACGTAAAACATTTGGGTTAATCTCCGAAATAACGTCGTTGATCATCCAGTAGCCTTATTACTAAAGTAGAGAATTTTATAAACCGAGAGAAATTACTTGTTTTAACCATAGGACAACGATATTTTAACTAATTTGCATTTTGAACACTCAACAATCGAATACATGTAAGAATGCGAATGACACAAAGTTGTTAAAAATCCAAATGTTTCTTTTAATATTTTTTAACGGGATACGAAATATAATGCCTTCAAAGTCTTTGCGAAGAAGATTCTGTTATTTGCTGTATAAACGCAGAGAATACTACTGAATTGATAACGGATTACTATTGTAAAAAAATATCATTCTTTGTGAGATAACAGAAGCATGGTGAAGGTATCGTGTACGATAATTAATCTATCGCAATTGGGACATAAATTGTACTCATTGATCTCTAAAAACAACTGGATCCGTCTCAAAGCGAAGTCAGTCGTTAGACGCCATTTCAGTCTCTATCAAACAAAGCTTATAAAAAATGTTACTGAACATGGCGGACCTTCCTGCGCATTATTAACTAATGACGGCCAGTACTCGTGACTACACTTTTTCGCTGTTGGAAACAATGGGAAGCTCGATCCAGTCTCTTTTAGAGATCAGTGGTTGTACTTTAAAAATCGTCAATGAAAGCGGTGAGGCACAATCGCGATTCCACACAAAAAACTTCTTGAAGCTTATATCTGTATTGCTGGCATCTCAAAATCGTACCAATATATCTAAATGTTTCTACCAAGGGATTCAGAGAACGTTTACCTTGTGGTAATTTACATGCTGGGAGCTATTCTCAAACGCTTCTAGTACATTCTTGAATGAGTTTTCCGCACATCTGGAGAAGTTAATGATAGCTTCGAAAGTTACTTATGTTTATCAGGTGACTTTAAGTTTCATGTGGATTTTCTAATAGCCTCAGGACACTCTCTGGCTTTATCTGTCATGAAAAGTAAAAGGCAGCAAGCAACAAAGTTTAACGATGTCCTCGAGAGGATGAATCTTACAAAACACAAGCACAGGTCAGTGCATATATCAGGCCATACTCTTGATCAGCTGATTACGTCAGCAGATAACACAGTGTTACATGGAATTACAAGTGACAATGCATTGTTATTAAAACAACATATTCTATTCGATGTTAAGCTCAAAAAAACCTTAGAAGATCTTTAGTTCTGAAACGTTGCTTTCCATTGCGTAGGAAATGTGACCATGCACTAACATGTATTTAATAGAACGCTGTGTTTTGGGGAGAAATTTTAACTTTCAGAGTTTGAAATGCACCAATTTTGTCTTTTGCTCGTGCAATTTCACGTGGCGGCCAATATACAAGGTGTGTTATAAACTATGGTAAGTAAAGGCCTTAATAATGTATAGACCTTTATTATTATTTTTATTAGAGATATTTATGTATAAGGTTTAATAGCAGTTAATGTAATGTTGCAAATGATAAATGCGTTTTGAAAGAACAAGTATGTAAAGATGGAACAATCCAAGGATAATATCTCAATCTTTTGTTTCATCATTGATACTCCATTCAACGTTTTGTCCCCTCTATTTAATGTAACAGCGCATGTCTCTCTAGGGTTATGGAAGATCATGCTGCTACTTTAATTCGGACAGTATATGCTCCACAACATACACCATGATATACTGATGCTCTAAGGAAGGAAAAACAACTGAAGCGTAAGTAGAAAAGGATATCGAGAGTAAGAATATCAACTGTTGATAAAGAAACGGTCGCTATCAGAAAAATACATTCACTACCTTGCTTTAGAATAAGTTATCAAACTGTTACCAAAACAGATTTAGAATTGTGGGTTGAATAAGAAAACACTCTTTCCCATTATTAGAAGACTGCAACACAAAAACAACAGTTGAAGATTACCACCAAATGAAACTGAGGAGGACCTTGTACTTCAGATGAAGCGTAACCATCTAGGGGCATAAAGCTTCAGGCCTCCCATCAACATTGCCTATTTTCACTTTGTTGCTATTTGCCTATTATTTTATAACTAAAGAAACAGGAAAAGAATACACAGAATGTTGGTACACAATAGTTTCACTTCTGGATACGAACTCGAATCATATTTAGGTGGAAGCCATTACTCAGTTCTGGTTCCTAGGCCTCAACTGCATTAAAATGCGAACTGACCTGTTCTAGTTAAGAGGTGGCTCAAAGAAAGCTTCGTGAAACACTTCCCTGACCGCTGGTGGCCCTACAAAACTCAACCTAATTAAATTTCGCCCCTCCTTGAATTGATGATCTCTCCTTAGGCTCATCCAAACGATGCCTTCTTAGCTCCGTCTTGCAGGTAAATGGTCAGATTCCTGCAGGATATAGTTATGAAGCAGAATCCATGGTAAAACAAGTTCCAACAGCTAGATTGCAGTACTCAACCTTCCTACCTTGCCCCTTCCAACTCTCTGTACCTTGATTCCTTGCACTCCTTCTCATCGGAAAACTTCTCTTCCAAAAATAGACAAGAATTACAACACAATATGCTTGCTTTGTGATGCTGTTGAACAGGACGTCTGGCACATCCTCAACAGTTTCCAAAAGACTGCTGCAACCCTAGGGACCATGAATCAAATTTCTTGACTTTATTCAATTTCCTTTTCAAGGGCATTCATCAACATGCTCTTTGCAGACTCCCTCATTGTTCAATCAGTATTTGCAAGTCTCCAAGGTAGATAACCGAGCTCATATTTCACGACTTCTCTGACGCTTGACTTCCGCACCTGCTGAATAATCAGGAAACGGATGTATGACTGATAACTTGCCTTGATTACTACGTCTTTGTCGTTCACTTTCACATGCGTTTAAAATGTTCAATGCCTACCTTGGAAACGGTGTTCAAAAAGGAACTAGACTCAAGTCTCTCCGTCACAAACCGCTTCAACTGCTTCTGATCAATTTCCTCTGCTTCAAGTAAATGTTTCTGAATCTCTTGGCTTAAATGATTTTGCCCTGAAAGACTGCTCAGAGATTCATTCTTTTCAAATGAATTTCCCCAAGACTTGATCATCCCATAGCTTTATCAACATGCACTACATCTATTTTCATCCTCGCGGGCAAAAGGTATTTGTGCATCAATCCTAAGGCCTCCTCATCTGGTGAGTTATACCGTGCGTGTGATAATATGACCGGACACAATCCATGGCGGCACTGTTCTTTCAGATGTGCTGAAGCCCCAAATTCCTACAGCTCCTTTCTGACCTTTATTCTCGGTCTGTTCCATTGCCTGACCTACTAGGATTTTGTTGAACTTGCTTTCGTTTCGTCGCAAAGAGAAATTGCCTGCTGTAAACTATTTGAACAGGGTCGGGTGTGTAATGGCCAGTTTTTGTTGAGTACAGACACAGTATGTCAGGTGCCTTGAATATTTCTGTATGTCATAGATGTACGTCCACGGCAACATTGATGAAATACTTTGCAAGAATAGATGCCAGTGACCCCTATTATTTGACTTCTGAAAGTTCAGAGATATTTTCAGTTTTGACAGCAGAGACATCCAGAATGCTGAAGGAAAAATGCCCCTTTTCTGCTGAATTAATCATGATTTGTTCAAAGTCATCCATTAGTTCAGCTACCTGTGAAATAAAACGTTTTTCAGCCTTCATTCGGACTTGCTTTATGATCTCTACAATGGTGTTTTATTCTGTTGCAGGTTGGTTAATGGATGGGAGGTAAACAACATTGCTCATATTATAAGGTTGTTTCTGGCTGCAAGTAATAGAAAAGAATCCGATCAAGAATGAATTATGACTTGTTATACGTCGCAGGCTTGAGGCGCAAGAATCACCATAGAATATCCTTAGTTGACACGATAACCTCTCGATCTTGATAGATTCGACTAAACAACTTTTAAACAGATTTTTTGTACTGCAAAATTTGAAAATATATAAGGCGAATTTCATTTTTCGAAGCAACAGCTTTTGTAACTATATATATGCCGAGAAGGAGTTATAGTCCCCTTTACCGCACTTTTGACGACTGCTGACAAAAAGCTCAAGATTTTACAACGAATTTTGCAACAATTGTATGACTCTTCGTAAAATTTTATTGCGCAATTTCTGATGGCAAAATCAATTTTCTGGTATGTACGGCTTTTTCGCATCAGGCCGATTCTAAAACTCAAAACCCAAAAAGATCTTCTGAAATCAGCTGAAAACAGGTAATTTCAGTAAAAGTGTGTTTTGGCATATATAAAACGAGAGCAAACATACTGACGTCAGTTAAGCAATAATTATTGCACGCTTAGCCTAATGTATCGAAGTACTTGTGCGCCAAAAACTAAGCTAAGCCTTTATCCTTGCAAAGATAGGAGGCTCCACAAAATTTCCTACGACCATGAAATCTATTCTAAGAAAACATGGTTTGAATTTGCATTTCGAATATAATCTAGCAGAAAATAAATGTCTGCAAAGCACTGAAACCATAGAATGAATATACTTAGTTAGTACACCTTCATTCTCTTATCTTCCTAATCATAAAAGGTGAACGAATCAGAATATAAAAATTTGTTAACATGCAGTAGTTGATGAATGCGTCAATGATGAAAACATTTGTATTGTTGCCTTCCAACAAATTGATTCCGCTCGATTCCTCGATCCCCGGTTCCTTTTTAATAACAAACCATCCGTTTGCCTATCTTCTACTGTGATTACAGGCAAATGCATACCATACCATCGCAATGCTCCATATTTGAACGAGAGCGAATTTTAAATTAACACCGAAGGACTAGGGCAATCTCTATTAAGCATCTAATGTACAACAATTGTAGGCTTTCTTAACTTTATGCAGAATAATTTAACAAGATCAAACATGATCTGCGAATTGAAAAGTGCGTCAGAGGTGTATAGGCTAGCATAATTGCCTTACAATCAGCCGATCCCGCTATGATCTACGGCAGAAGCGAAGAACATATCTTTTGCAAAAGCAATTGGAGACACAGTACATCATACCACAGCGATGATCATACAAATGAGACATTTTTAAGGATTTTTAGTTTATTTAAACACACAATGAATCCGACCCAACGAGTGGAAACTTCCCTTCTTGTATAAGAGAAGCCTGGTTTCATTTTATTCAAGTTGATCAAGTATTCACTTTTGCCACTATTATAACCCATTCAAGTAAGATGAAGGATGGAATTACTGCTTCCAAAGACATAGCTCCGAGTACGACTCCAATCTAAAGCACAGTTGATTTCTGCTATCTGTTCATATCTTTTACACGACAATAGGATATGCATTTGTCATACCACAGTGATGTTGATCCATATGTGAAAACCTTAAGAATCTGTGCTTAAAATAAACACTAAGAGAATAGGACCATTTTCAATGGAAACGTCCTTTCCAGAAAATGAGAAGACTGTTTCATTTAATTCATGTTGATCAAGAATTCACTAATGCCACTTCTTCAATCTTAACAAGTCCGCCAGTTGTTTGTAGCTTACCATTACTGCCTCCAAAGACATAGTTCCATGTACAACACACAACTAAAGCACAGAAGTTAACTTCATTCTGTACACATAGAAGATACATTACATTATAACACAGCAATGTTGATAAAAATCAGACATCTTTAAGGATCGGTGGCCTAGTCGAACACTGAAAAGATCCGAGTCGTTGAATTGATGTTACCATTTCTGAATAAGAGAAGACTGGTTTCCTTTCATTCATCTTAATCAAGAATTCAATTTTTCCACCATTTCAATCTCAACAAGTCCATCAGTAGTATGTAAGTTACCATTACTGCATCCACAGGCATAGATCCTGTTTCCAATCCCCACTAAAGCACAGTAGATATCTGCATTCTTTACAAAACTTTTTACAGAACAATAGGATATACATTACATCATACCACAGCGATGTTGATAAAAATCAGACATCTTTAAGGATCGGTGGCCTAGTCGAACACTGAAAAGATCCGAGTCGTTGAATTGAT
>JAAAKL020002171.1:0-27209 GCA_010016065.2 Carybdea cf. marsupialis auct. non (Linnaeus, 1758) | reverse complement strand
TACAAGTCCTATACTTGTACTTTGTAGGAGATTCTTATTTATGACCAAAGTATTCCACCTCTGTAATCCTTGTTTTATATTAATCAAATTAAGCGTTTAAGAAGTCTCACATTCGAGGAAATGCCAAAATTTCCCGGGGCTTCGCCCCGGACACCATGAGAGGGCACAGAACGCCCCCTCAACCCCACTTCCTCTGCACGATCGCTTCGCTCGCGTGGTTTGGCCCCCCCACTTTTAAAGGTCGCTCTGCGGCCCCTGAAATACTAGATTTACCATGTAGGTACGGCGGGGCAATTAAAAGGTGGTGTTATAAATCTGAAACATCGAAGCACCCAAATGCATTAAAATATCTCTGTCTAATGAGGTAGGTGAACCGCGCTAATAACATTTTTTAGTCGCCTCTTCATAATTGGTATTTTCATATGCAAGTGCCTAGACAGTATGTATCTCATGATTACTGAAGTCTGTCTGAGTACTTGCATATGGAAACGGCATTGATGAAGCGTTCAGAGAAACAGGCAATTGCCTTAAGACAAATATTGTCAAGTTCAGAAAGTGGGTTGATGAATTTTAAAATTTTTCATGTAATTTTATTTGCTTGGATTAAAAGAATTGTAGTGATAATACGGCAAAATATTTTATGAAGCTCACACGATAATTAAGCACAGGTAATTCTCGAACATTTTTTTACGTAAAGCATTCTGCCTCCATTTAGCCCTGACACGGATTTTCATGTGCAGGGCTAAAACGTAATTTTATAGAATACATAGTTAAAATTTGTAAAACACCTTTTAGACGAAGTTTGTTGGTCGCTGTATCTTATTTGAGATGCAGACAACAATTGAAGTCAGTCGATTCTACCTTGGCCTTCTAAATAATAACATCGCAAGGGAATGCTATTATCCAGGAGTCTATGAGCTCTACATACAAATTATAGAAATCAAAAAAGGCAATGTGCATTAAAAAGATCTTTGAAGTGAAGGACCTGTGTTTGACATCAGAGAGTTCCCTTTACGCAGTTAGATTCACAGTGGAAACACGGAAAGAGAGAGTTAGAAAAGCCGATTCTTCTGTCCTTAGTATAGTTTCAATTTAGTTATATTTGTTCGTGGCCCCTAACGTGTTGATAACAGTAGAAGCAGTACTGCTAGGAAATGTATTTTGTACGTTCACTCCATGATTTCTTCGTTCTAAATGCAAATAATTGAAAATAAAAGCATTAGGAAATTGGGTGTAGCACACGGATGTAACTCTGTTCCCATGGTGAGAGCTATAAGCATCTAGAAGTTTATTAAATGTTAGACAGCGTCGTCCGGTATTGTCTATTGTAAAGCCTTTATCTAAAATCAGCAGCGACTCCCTCAACTATAATTCCTTCCTAAAAATTCCAGCTTTGGCGATAAAATATTTTCTGTAGCGTCGATCTCAGTAAATGCACCTGATTGCCACAAAGAACAGACATGCATTGCCGACTCTTATTTTTCCTTTTCAGCTTTTTGCTTGCAACTGGTAAGTCACTCCATACATCCTTATTGTTCAGCGATTTATGTAAAATTTACTTGCATTAGTTATGATTGTTTGTTTGTATTTTAAAATTTACGATACATCCTTGTAACAGTATAAATATTGAGAAGAAATTGTTTATATATGGTGGTATATTGAAAAATTACTGATTTCTAGAGACATTCAATGGTTCAGCTAGACTCGCGTCGAGGGCAAATAACCTCACTGTTCAAACTCTTTGCGACTGTGTAGGAACAACTTCTTTTCTTGTTTTTCTAGTGTCTGGAACTTTTTACTCTTCTTGCTTCCGATCTTCCTATAGCTTTCCATTTTTAAAGAGAACTCTTGTACATGCATATTTATTGATAAACCTGGTTAGATAGATATAATAAAATAGCGTAATAGAAAGTGTAATGGTAACGCCAAATTTGTTAGTAATCTTCGGAATGATGTATGGGTATGTAAGATAAATATTCTTCTCATCGCTTTTTAGCTTTTGTCCTTTAGTTGATATGGCGACTTTTGTAAAAAGATTTGACCAAATGTTTATCAGGAAAATAGTGGCCACAAAAGGAAAATTAACTTTTAAATTAAAACTGAAAGAACATCTTTTAACTTTGAAATAATGTTTTAGCATAACGGAAAGCCGACTGTTATTTTATGAGCAAGTAACCTGCCTCTTTTAATGTAAAGTAAGGGAGGTTTTTGGCTTCTTTTTTTGGGGGGGGGGGGGGGTAGTGGAGAATTTTACTTTTTTTCTTTTATGCTATTATTTTACACAGAGCCCTTATTGATAACAGCATTTGTTTGCTGACAAGGTCACCTGTATAAATAACTATTATTATTATTATCATTATTATTATTAACAAGGGTACAGAAATTGGAGCAGTATGCAATTATACAACTGGTCAGGGTGAATCCTGGGGCATTCAAAAAATTCACAAAACTACATCATCCAAACGTAAAATCCATGTGTTACAATGTTCTGTTTGCTTACTGGTTCCCAATTCTTTGTATCCCCTTTGCCCAAACAACATGAGGTTTATTATCGTTCCCTAGCCGCTGACATGATGTTTACAATCTTTGTACCCATAGCCCCGTAAAGAGTACTAGAAGGGGGAAGTAACTGGGAATAAACGGCTTTCGTACATCTATAAGTTTCTCTCTCTCTACTGTTAGTGACAAAATAGCACCGTCTTTGGGACAATGACCCGTCTTTTTACCCTACTGCATTCTCCCTCCATCTTCTATCTTACTCAATCTTGGCAATTGGTAACGGGTTTATTTAGCGAGATGAAGGACATCATCCTAAATCTTGTAAAACTAACAAAGCGCTCTAGCTACGGAGCTTTTCCGATCAGTTGACTAAAAAGTGTTCTTTTTGTCTGCCTTTATTCACGAATTATTTAATAATGGAGTTCTTATATTTTGTTAAAACTCATTGTCAATGAATAAAAATCGCATGGGAGAAATCATTCTCGCTAAACTTTCTCTGTGGGTTGAATTGGCGATCCGTGTCTGATTAAGCTGACGTAACCAAAGTTGTAACTAAGGTACAGCGGTCACGTAATTATTCAAAAATGAGAAGTAGCCAAATTTCTTCAGGCATAAAACCCTGACTTGGGAATGAATATCTGTAAAATCGTAGTAGTACTTTAATTTTATTACAAAACCGCAGTCTCTAGAGTTCAGTATATTAAATATTTGTTGTCTTTAAAAGTTATAGAAATAATATTGCAATTAAAGCCTTTTCAAATAATTGATCTGTTATTTCATTTTTGCAACCCACGTGTAAACCCTAGGGTATTATTTAGTTTCTATAAAATAACAAAATTTGAGATGCCACTAAGCAACCTTTGTTTGGAACTTCTTAGGCAGGAAATGAATGTAAAGCAACTTCTCTAGCAACATTTTTTATAACAGTAAGACATGAAGACGTTTACCGAGGTGACTTTGTCGAACTTTGCAAAATTTTGCACTCAGTGCCAAGCATAGTAGCATACATAGTTCCCATTCTTTCACCTCCGCTTCCGCATCTACAAAGTCCTTACATCGCCAATAGAACGCAACATTTTGCTATGCAATAGAATAACACGCTCCTTTCATGCCTGTTTAAATCGAATTTAATGCAAAGCTAATTTTGACGTTATTTTTCATGCAACTATTCGAAGGCATGCTTCTTAGAGATACAGAAGAAATGATGCGGCAAACAACCGATTTTGGCAATTTTGACAAATTTGGTTTTTTAATCAAGCAAATCGATTTAAGTTATTTATTGCCTTGGCAGACTGTTGTCTTTAAAGCGTCTAGAATATTTGTTGAAGTATTCCTTACTAGAGGTAATGAGACTTCGGCAGAGTTTTTCTATGCTGGCAACACAATGAAGTAATCGATTGTGACAGTATTATTGGATACTTATTGTTACTTACGTTTGCTAGGTTGGTTAGTTACATGGGTTTGTAAATTAAGTTAGCCTGATCAGTATTTTAATCAGCAGACGTTATGTGCAGCTTCTTATATGTATATTTAAAAGAAAACTACAGCTGCACACAAAACGAATTCAAGTACTTGGCGGTTCAGTCCAAGATCAATATTGATGGAAACTAAAAAGCACTGCAGGCTAAAAGAATAGTTTCAGTGTCACCCACATTACATGGCACTTTAAACCCTTCATTTACCCGCAGCTAGAGCCAGTGGTTAATGACACGTTTACTAACTAACTCCCTTAAAGTTTTAGACTCTCTCTATATACTATATATCTCTACTATATATGTATATGCATATTAATATGTACACTCAAAAAATACACTTCGATAAAGAGCTTTTGATATTATCTTGATCAGTCATCAAACTGATGAAGATAGTATCAAAAGCTCTCCATAGAGGTGTATTTTTAGTCTATTTTTATCTTTATACACAGACAGATATGTCGACTGTTTGACTCTTCATATCTATATGTACATATGTAAGAGATCGTGAGAAAGACTGAACGTCAAATGTAGCTTTAAAATTGCTGCAAACAAAATTGATTGGTTTGTTTGTAGTATGTGAATATTTGAGTAAGTAAGATTAAAGTAATTCACTGGAAAATAATCCGCCTCTTGCATTTATCCTTTTCTTCTGAAAAAAGGAAATCCTATTGGACAGGTTTCCTTTAAATATCAAAGGCATTATGTTTCACAAAATCAAATTGATAAAGACCCTGTTTACGGGGGATCGAACGTGATGGATCTGATCTCCTTTCTAGAGTGTTTAAAAGGGATCTGATCCTTCACTCTCCCAAAAACTGGAATTATCCAAATGAATGTTATTTTAACTCGAGCCTCACAAGTACCCCACGTTAAGATACAAACCGTAATTGGGCACCACCAATGTGCTAATTTTCCTACCCCGATAGAAGATCAAAGGCGATTACGTCAAAATTTACATTCTTGTGAACACTCAGTTTCTTTGCATTGTTTTGATCCATGTCTGATTGGATTCAGTCCAACGTGTTTCCACAAGGGTATTCTTGGATGGGATCCAAATAGCAGCATAAGCAGTTCGTAATGGGTAGAGGGTGAGAATAGTAGATTTTAACGAGCTTGCATCCACCAGGTCTCGCGATACTAGAAAGCAATCTGAGATAGTTTTGTTTTAGGACCATGTGGATTCTTACTAGTGAACACTGGGTTAAAAGTATTGTAGAAAGGATTGACGTCTTACTGAGCCAAACTATTTATGTTAAACGTGTTTATGCATAATAAGAATAACATTTTGAGTCTGGGATAATAAGAGAACAAAACACTTTTGCGTCTACTATTTTCTATGGTCGTGTCTTTAATGTACCTATATAGGCTTTGCTGTTACTAAAGGAAATCAGGATGAAAGCAAAAGCGAGGAAACAAATGCAAAGTTAAAGGTAATGTTTGTGCCAGAGGCATCTTACGTAATTATTAGGAAGGCATAGAAAGAAGTGCAATGGTTTAGATAAAAAGCTGTAGGGTCTAATCATGTTATTATTTAACATTCTTACGTCCTTGTTTGATTGACGTCATCAGAATTCCGCTTTCGTTACCGTAGAAATGTTGGGTTGCCATAGGAATAGATAGAATGGAGTTCATGAAGAGCCTTTTCATTTTGTTGCTGAAGATCCTAATGCCTTGTTTATCTTTGTATTATTTTCAAAGACAGTGGAGATGATTCGCTGGCTGACGCCCAAAAATTTAAGTACTCTTGAAGTTAAAGGAAGCGTTGAGCCAAAAACGTCGAAAGTAGAAGACAAACATTGAAAGTGCTTTCAATTACGATTTCAGTTACATGATACTGGATAGCTCTTGATACCAAATAGGTGTTTAAACTCTTGTATCTAAGTTCCTCCAAACGTTAGAGTGACACCAAAACGTATCCGATAAACTTTGGGTACTCTGCAACTGCTTTGCCAAAGCCTGTCCAATACACAGCTCCCAATCCTCGATTTCAGGATGAGATGCATGAAAATCCAATAGTCACAGAAGGTTTTCTTTTAAGTTCTCTGAAGAGGATGAGAGGTTTTCAGGAATATCTAGACACTGTCAGTCACTCTAATATAACGAAGCTAATTTGTATAAAAAGGTATCCAATACAGTGTAAGAACACTCTTGAAGCGGAACAAGTTTAGCGTAGGTTGGCCACAAAATATCAAAAGCTATCCATAACCGTTTAACTGAATCGTCTGTTTTCTCTATATCTGGTACCATAAAATTGAGGCTTAAGCCTTCTACGTATGAAGTTGTGAACTGTTTCGTTCTTGGTTGCTTCAAATGCGCAGTGCGATTTAGCAATTGCGCTAACCTATACTTGTTTATTCAATTCCAAAAGTTTTCCAGTCGCCCCTTCAGCCTCTTTCCTTGCACAAGCTGAAAGGGAATTATGGAAGCACCTTTAATATCACAAGTTGAGTAAACGGCTCAATGAAATCTTTATATCACAGTAAAAGTCTAAATATACTAAGAAATTCAATGGGTTAGTGAGTCGTTAAGGAACTCGAAGTACTGCAGAATATCATCACAATTTTTTACGGTAAGATCGCAATGAAATTATGATAGTCTTATCTGTTAGAGGCTTTGTTTAATTTGCGATAGACACGAGTGCACATTACGTCAAAACGGAAGCCACGAGCACATAACATAGGTGAAGATGCAACGTTAATCAACCAATATATGTTAATTACAAGTATATAACATAAGAAAAAAATTATTTTCAAATCTCCAGTTCAGATCTATTACAAAACGTATGGCTGCACTTATGCTAACTCTAGGCTGTTGCATCATAGCTTGAAAGCGTCGCGTCTTAATTTGACTTGAGATATATAATGGATTATTCCTACCGCTTTGTGATAACGTACTGCAAATTGATACCGGTTGCCAATAAATTTTGCTCATAAATTTTGTCTAAATCGCCCCAAGCATGTTGAAAGACCCTGGGAACAAACTAACAAACATTTTAATACTAGCAGAAGTACCTGGCGTTGGACGGGAACCTCTACTGAGTTTTTTATTTATCAGAAAATGATTATGGATACTTACCATTACCCTCTAACCTAAAATCCCATAACTGGAGTTCCAGCCTCTTTCATAGCAGCCTTAATAATACTCTCTTTGAATATAGAGCAGTCTCAAAACTGCAAGAGCCATCTCTCTTAGGACATCGAGCAGTCTCAACAGGGCCGTCGAGAGCCAGTGTGGGCCCTGGGGTATTTTATAGCACCGGGCCCCAGTAGGTTTATGGTGAAACGCCTAAGGATATTTTTCATAGAATAAAGTTTTTACTGGCCACTTTGGGGCCCAGGCCCCGGACCTCCTACCCCGCCTACCCCTATGAAATACCCTGGGGAGCGCGCTGGCTATCGGCAGCCCTGTTGAGACTGCTCTCCAAGGTCCTGAGTCTCAATAATGCAATGTTGTTAAAAAGATTTTGGATGCTATTATTTTAGTACGCACTTACGTATGTCTATAAGTGTCTTTTTGGAATTTTCGTTAATTTTAGCCAGTTATTCGGGGACTAAAGGGTATTGCTAATCTATAAATTTCTGATAATCTTTAGAAACATGAAAACGATCCATTGCCAAGAGGTAATGAGAAAATCAGGGAAGACGGTAAGTTTAATGATGCCAATATATCCTAAAATATGATATGATAGATATGCCAGACCTGCTATCTGTTATGGAAATATTTGAGTAGCTGATACGCAATAAGTAGTGGTCCGATTCCTTCCCCAGTAATAACACTTACGTCCCATCCTCCCGTATACATATATATATAGAAAACGTTTCTCCGTTTTTGTTCGTTTAGCTCTCAACGAAAAAAAATAAAATAAAATATGCAAGCAACGCTAAGTTTTCGCGGGCTTGTTCCAAATATGAAAATACGCATATGTTGTGCAGTGAAAAGCTATCGCTTTTTATTTGTTTAAGTTCGTTTGTATTATTTAATATGATTTGAAGACGACATTTGTAAGCTGGCAATAATCACAGTGTTTTTATTACAAAATATCTAAATACCTGTAATGAAGCCTTAGTCATTTCTTTTTCTTCACACTTATTGTTATGTCCTCTTTACTGTGACAATGAGTTATTCATTGATAGATTCATGAAGGCCTGTTATTCTCGACCTTTTACTTATTCTTGTCCCCTTCTATGTCATCAACTAGTTTTCGTACCTCTTTCCAGAATTTATGAAAGCAATCTTGTTGTATTTGTAAGCCATCGTGCTACATCGTGCTATGATTTGCATAACTGACATACATGCAAGTTTATGACCATCGTGAATGATATTGATCGTCATATTGGTGTACCTGTCATTCAGAAAGGCGGCATAGTATCGCTATAACGTGTTTACCATAGGGCTCGACAATTCAATATGTTGAGATTGAGCTTCTCATTTTTTCCAACAGGGAGAAAGTGTAGTCGCGAATACAAGTCCATATAAGTTATAATAGGTCCGCCATGTTAGGTTACATTGTTTATAAGCGTTGTTAATGGGGACTAAAATGGCGTCCAACGACTGCCTTCGCTTTGAGATGGAAGATGCTCCATCCAGTGTTTTTTAGAGATCATTGGATCGAGTATCTTCCTTCTCAAAGCGAGGTCCGTTTTGAGTCCCATTTCAGTCCCAATCAAACAAGCTTCTACATAATATTATGCAACAGTGCAACCTTCCCGCGCAATTCCCGACCACACTTTTTAGCTGTTGGAAAGAACGGGAAGCTCGGGACAGACTTGTTTAGGAATCAGTGTGATGACTTTGTTTTCTCCCACTGCTGGGAGTTGTATACTAATAAGTAATCAAAGAAAGCACTTAACATAAATGTTCTTCATCTGGATACACAAGGCTAGTAGAAATAACTTACGGAATTATCTACAGAAAATAACACTGGTACATATTGTTACATATTTCACGCTTTGTGACCGAGTCTCGTCAGTTTTATTAAAAATTGAGTATTATTGACATAATCTAAAGACATTTTAATTGCATCGGTCCCCTCACAGTACAAGTTTTAGTTTGTTAATTGTACAACTCCCTCGATAATGATTTGTTATAAGTGCTGGATTTTAATTGTTCCTTTTATTATTTATTGTAGACATCGCTGAATTGGTAAAGGATAAAAGAGTACTTCCTTTAGCGCTGAGGTTAATTCCTATGCTCTTTC
Organism: Carybdea cf. marsupialis auct. non (Linnaeus, 1758); assembly: GCA_010016065.2. Lineage (NCBI taxonomy): Eukaryota > Metazoa > Cnidaria > Cubozoa > Carybdeida > Carybdeidae > Carybdea > Carybdea cf. marsupialis auct. non (Linnaeus, 1758). The sequence goes on along the minus strand of JAAAKL020002171.1, from coordinate 18,038 downwards.
GTGGAGCCAAGATACTCAGAGGAGCTAAGACACTAGGTAGAGCTGCAAGATTCCTCCGTCATGCCGGACGCATTCATAGGATCAGTAGGAGATTGTATGGACCACGAAGGTGTCGCTGCCGGCATTCTCGGTACAGGAGGTCGAGGCTCCGACGCAGATTTCGCAGGAGATATCGCCGTCATGCTCGAAGATTGCGCAGATCTTACAGAAAACGGTTTTACAAAGTACGTAGATATCGTGGAGCAGGAAGATATCGTGTAAGACGAAGGTACCGTAGAGCACGCAGATATCGCCGAGTGCGAAGATATCGTAGAGTACGTAGATATCGCCGAGTGCGAAGATATCGTAGAGTACGTAGATATCGTAGAGTACGAAGATATCGTAGAATACGGAGATATCGCCTAGTACGAAGGTATGGGAGAGGTCGCTAATACAGCAAATGATGGATGCTAGCAACAGAGGTTCATTTTGAAGTCCACTGTATTATGGACCAACGAATATTGAAATCATGCTTCCTTTAATCACCGTATGAACTATCAAGGTATAGAAGGCAACGATTAAGCTTTTAGTAGAAGAACCACAAAGCTGGATACATATTGTATTAGTAATCCAGATAAGATAGACATGAAAACACTACTATTTTGAACACATTGAATTTCACTGGTGCTCGATAGCGTATTCAGAGTTTTTAGCATTCAACATAAAATACACTCCATCTTTATCTCAAAATTAATTTTTGTTGCATACACATCAAAATGGGTCACTATTAGTTCTACGTCACACCTATATGTAAATTAATTCTTTTTCATCTCTTTGTATAATTTGATATTCATACTACAAGCCATGTCATACTACTATCTTTGTTAAGCTCGATCTTTTTAGATTTTGTCCAACTTTGTCTTATTTGACGCTACGTTTCAGCTTTTTGTACAACGAGATTCTAGCTCTTAGTCTTTTCCAAAAAATAATCGTTTTTGTCATTTGTTAAAGTTAATTATACTTTTTAGTCTATTTGTTGAACTCTATTGTACTTTTTTGTCTTTTAATGAACTTGACTCTACTTTTTAGTCTTGTGTTGAATTTTATTGTACTCTTTGTCTTTTGTTGAACTTGATCTTAATTTTATCAACTGAACAGGATTGAAATTTTGTTTTTAGTTGTTTTGAAGAACCTTTTGCAGAACTTGATGCTAAATTTCATGTTTTCGAGATATCTTTTGTATTAGTATTGTTACTAGAACGTGATACATTAGAGTTTTGGTAATGCATATACCTACCTTGTAATGTTCCTGTAGCAGTATTTGTTGCGTTTTGGCCTACACATTTGAATAACTATATGGCAATTTCACTCTAGATCACTTTAAAACAGCCGGTCAATTTTCCTCATTCTTTTGCTAACTATTCTGATTACTACGTTACATCGATCTGTAAACAGCGATGCTACCTTTTCTTGGGTATTTTATCATCGGTGATTTCCAGTATTTTCATTTTGATGGAATGAAATCACATGTATAAGTTTTGATCTTGTCTAATAATACTTCTTTATTGTTTGTAAACGAGCACAAACACATTTTTAATTGTATCCGTAACTGGATATTTGCTGAGAAAACGAGATTTGTCTTAATACAACTGTTTGTTTTTGTTTCCAGTTCTATGGGTAAATTTAAACATAGGCTCTTTCCACAGAAAACAACAATATCAGTTATTTTCCCATGGATTTCACTCAGTCGCTTGCATCTATTTTCCACCTTGAGCTGAAATTCGTAATCACTGTATCATGCATACATGTCTTAAGTAAGATATCATTATGCGTCCAGCAAAAATATTGCCTAGTTTTAGGCAGAAGTGTTGCCCGTCACTTAATGCCATTGTCTACCACTTGGACCTGAATAGTAATGACTGATAGTAGGTAGTGTAATTATGTCCTTTTTGTTTTAAATCCAGGGAATATGCCATGCGTGTCAGGAGTAGTGGTCAGAAATTTAAAAGCGCAGAGATATAACTAAGAGAAATTCATATTTCAAACAAGGCCCTTAACAAATTTCTTGCTCAGACGGCGGAAAAAAGCAAAACTCAAGATCCATCATTCTTACTCATTTACATTACATGCAATGAGATCTAAAAACATGTTCAGTACTTCAAGGAAGGTAACAAAGAAGTGGTCCATAAAGACGTGAAATATAATCCTTTTCTTTTTGACCTTTTTAAACTTGTACTTATACTTTTGTAATGCAGTTATTCAAATACAAGTTGATACTCCTTTCTTGCTTGTGCCCAGTTACGTAATTTTAATTTTTTGAAGGCATCTATTGCATTTTTTGCTTCAACCGTACATACACATATACCTGTTAATTATGGCATCTTCTCAGCTGAAAGTTGAATTAATTATCTAAACTTTGTTGTTTCCCTCATGGCTTTTCAGTTTCCTTTAGATCCAGCCACTGATCTTTATGGCCTACGGCATCGTTGGCAATGTTTACACAGATCTGCATTTAATTAAACAAATTTATGGGTTTATAAATAAATTTTACTGTATAATCCATTTTTGTTTCATTGATGTGGAGTATTTCGGTTGTAAGAGGTTATGGGCCTAGGTCTGGGTCACTTTCAGGTACAGATCTTATGAAGGGGCTTTCTTTATTGGGTGTTTGCGGTGTTTTCAAATATTCCCTTTCACAAATTTCATGGTACGTGCAGTGTGCTTAGCAAAAAGAATTACTCCTTCTACATTCAGAGAAACCTCGCTTTCACTAAGTAGCCTGATAAAATTTAAGTTGAATAGAGCATCTTCAGAGAACCCCCAGGAATGTTGTTTAGTGACGTGGACACTGGGTGGAATCGGGTGCACCCCAAGTTTCCCCAAAAGTCAATTTTATACTCTTTTAAAAGAATAAGAACTGTTCAGTAGAGCAGTTGGGATTTTCTGAGTAGGACGTTTTATGTTAAACTTTGAAAGCGGCGCAAGTTTGCAAAAATGGAAATTAAAGGACAAGCGAAAACGGAGAACTGATTCTATTTGTGGCAACTAACATTTACTCTAATATAAAAGAGCCCTTACAATTTATAACATATAGGCTTCCCAGTTCATAATCGGGTAAAGGCGGCATTTATAGGAGATGTTATTAGAGGTCGGTATTCTTATTGCTCTATTCAGTATAGATGACCTTAACATTCTTTACAACACCATGCTGATTTCACGGTTTGCTTTGATTCTTGTCCTCCTTTCTTCTCTATGTTACTCATAGCTATGAGGAGGTCTTGCAAAACTGAATCCTTTACAAACTTTATGATAATTATTATTGGAGTTATTCTTACTCTCATTCAACAATGTTTTGTATTCCAGAGCAGGAAAATCTCTGTTTACGTCGTCTTCAGCTTTCCAACAGTATCCTCTAAAGGGATTAGGCTTTCTTGCAAATAGTTTGAATGGTGGAACATATCATATTATGTTATCGTTCATCTTCTTCTGGTTCGGTGAAGCCTTCTATACAGATTGAGAGCCTTAATAAGTATATATTGCCCTAATGCTTATATTAGATTCTCATTCATTTAATTAACATATCCAGGAATTGTACGCAAGTTATTTCTATGCTTGTATACAACTGAAGGTTTAAAACAATTAAAAAAGCAGGCCAAGAATGACAAGGCCGGTGTTTGGTACTCCTGATCTCTTACAGTGCAACGTCAACAAATGCAGAGGCTATAAACCATCGTATGAGGAAGAGTAGCCTTTGTATCTAAATTATCTCTACATCTAATGATCAGCTTTTTGTTGCTTGCTGTGGCTATTTTCAATTTTTACAAGAAATGCAAACATTTTGCAAAATCGGTGCAAGTGAAACTTTTAGGAGTTGTTTCTATATCGCAAACCTATACTGAGAACTTGGCCTTCAGCCAATGTCTTTTTCAGATATCGATACTGAAATCCTAAAATAGTTATCAATGCAATTTTTCGTTTTTGTAACGCTTCTACTATTTAAACTTATCAGGTGACTTGAACATTGATGTAACTATGTTGTCTCCAGCATTTATGGAAAAGAATATACCTGTTGAGTGTCATCCTATGATGCTGCGGGAGTCAGTCATGTTGAGGAAGGGAAAGTTTAAATATCGGTCTGCTGAATGTAAAGAGTTGTTACCAGACTCTTAAAAGCTACCAAGACATAATGGTGGCTCGACTGCAATTGTTGATAAATCACTCGGTGAATGAGAAAGTTTTTTCTTCCATAAATTGAAAATGTTTGCTATCCCTTTGCGCAAATAATGAAGATAGGCATTAATAACTTTGAATAAATGAGACCTGATAGTTAAAAGAGGGACATCCCCTTGTAATTCTACTTTCACTGTAATAAAATGGTCAATGGACGTTTGGAAACAAGGATTTTTGTCCAGCTCAAAGTCCCCCGCTTTCCCACCATACCAGATCTTCAGTTCCATTGCTCTTTACCTACTAAGGAAACATTTTTTTCTATCCTTGTTCTTAGAATTGTAAGGTCATTATGCTTCTTGAACACATCCTATCTCTTCGTGTAAGTGTTTGTCGCATCTCAGGTGAAAACATATACATTCTCACGCTGCCCCCATCCTTGTCCATTAAATTCATGTTTGGTTATCCAATCAACGATGTCATATAATCTTTACATCAGTGAAGAAGAGGTAAGAAGTTCTCTATTGCAACCTTTAGTGAAAAAGGTTTAAAGATAGATATAAAAATGCATTGTATAGCGCCTGGTATCGTTAGGTTTCGGTCACTGTTTCTCCTATGGAAATCACACCTGAAGGAATAACGTTTATGAAGGAGAGCACAATATGTCCACGACAGTAATTTGCCTAAAAGAATGATTGTTTAAGCCTAAGTTAATGAAGTATCCCAAAGTCTATCATTATTGCCTATTATGATAATATTTTAAATGTTTTACATTTATAAGCACAATTCCTAGGTGTTCATATAAAAAATTATTTCATAGAGCTAACTATCAACTGCTTATTGTAAATAGTGATGTGTCAAACAGAGATCCGTCCCCTTGGAAGAGTAAAGCTGCAACTACCTTAACTGAAAGCTGAAGATTTGGCTACAGTAAATAAAAGGTACTCTCATTAACAGGGAGGCAAGAAATGAATACCAAGGTGATACTAAATGACGAGAAATTTTAGTGGGTTATGAAACAGCATTTTCGTAGAGATAGACCGCTGCTGAGAAGAGGTGGAAAATTCATGATTCTGACCTTACCTTTGGCATATTTTCTTTTGTACTGATGGCACATCATGTCCAAAAGTTTATAATTTACTCAAGAAATTGTTGCTTAAGGACATCTTAGTTTCGGCGCAAACTTCAATTACACACTTGGAAAAATCGACAGCCCGGGCTATCAGGAATTGAGTTTGTTTGCTTTGCTGGAAAGCGAACTGTAAGAAAGTTTCTTCCTCTAAACTGATATCAACCGGCCGTTGAGTAAATCTTTTACCGAACCTAATCTGTGAAAGGGAGTGATCTTGCTGGTTCATTTGCTTTTACAGTAAATATGCAAACATCACTGCCTACCTGTCTATGTTCTCAGGTCTCGATGATGTCTCACTCTCCCCATTCAAGCGGACCCACGCTACACGGTCCTTCGTACTTCTTTCAGCAGTGGCTACAGAAAATGCGGTGCCTTAACGAATTGCAGCTACGTATCGCTCCGGCGATCTTCCTCTTTGTCTCAATAATTGTCAATAAAATGTTACTGTGTTAAAGTATCATGTTTATTTAGGTATGGAGGAGGATGTAAAAGTGCGCAGAGGTAACGGCGATACAGACCATAAAGAGTATAAATTGATATCGAAAACGATTGAGGGTATTTGAAAGCCAGAACTCAATGCGCTTATGAAGAAAAATCTTGCAAGACCGGCTGGGAAGCAAATAAACATGGATTCTGTGTTGCTATTTGTTGTTAGAACCAAAAGTAGATCATTCATACTAGGCCTCTATCTAAATCGACACGAAATACATTAATGTCATAGTTAATGAGTACCACTACTGCGACATACCAATGGCATCTAGCTTGAATTTACAGACCCCGCTGTGTTGGTAATGTATTGCAGTTTTAGATAGAAACTATTTAGTTTTTTGAAGAAATACTATTGTGGATTTACGACCTGGACATCAAATTTAATGTCATATTTACGCAATAAATAGAATAATATATTAACTATATATACAATATATATCATGTAAATGGCTTGTATGGAATTCGAGTGGCACCAAGATAGCTTTTATATAAAAGTTAAGCATTTTTTTCTAGTTAGGGACAGAGTAGATTAATGATAGGTTCGTTTATATCGTCTTTCGATTAAAAGTAACAGCATATCCATCCACGTTCACTTATCTCAGCAGCTGATCCGGTATTGAAACTACCAAACAGAAAGAGTTAAACAGCAAAATCTGGATAACTATGACAAATGGTTAGCTGAGGTTTAAAAAGAGATGCCTCTTTGTACTACGAGTCGAATGGCCATCGAGCTATTTAGAAAGCTTCATAGCTCGTTAGGACCGCTTCTTGGAGCCTGTCTAATCTCCTGATAAGAACTGATGTTTTAAATGATACTTTGGGAAATTCCAAGAAACTACCTATGGTTTCGTACGCGCAAGGACCAAAAACAATTTTAACATCAAACATAAGAATTTTAAATATCCAGATCGAAACAAAGCGCTTTTAATCATGGGAACTCAGTTCGGATGATTGGAGTTTATAAGTTAGGTATATTTATAGTATATTTTAAAACATCATTGTCGGCTGTAACCAGAAACGGTTGAGAAGAAAGGCTATATTGAAAGCGCCTACGACATTTTTTTGTTGTTTTCTTATCAGCCGAATCTGGATCAAACCTGAGACTTATGAGTGATTTGCACATTGGGTCGGCGTTTTGTGAATGAAACCATATCTTTGATACCTACTTTTTCTAATCATATATTGAGACGATTGCTATTCTATTGAGCTTCTTTTTTCTTACAGCCCTTGGGATGACAAGGTCAATAACAGTAATATGTAACTTTACTTTAGAAGATAAATGTCAGCCTTTTTATTCAGAAGACCGTTTGCCAAACACATGCATTCAATCGATTTCTTGGATGATCTCGAATACGAATTTTTATGGGATAAACAGGAACAAGTTTTCACAAATCATCATTGTTTACCTACAGAATGCTGTTTTGACGGTTTGCTGGCCAGGTTACCATCTGAATTGCTATTGCTTATACGAACTTATATAACTGACTTCTATGGAGAATGTCTTATTTCTGTATGATACAATAGAGGAAACGTATTGTACTCGTGGAGAATTTAGCGACTTAAATTTTCTGATGGGAGCAGTGATAGGTAGCTGTATTAGTCCGTATCAAGTGGGATCTCCAACTACCACCCCCTTGCCAAATTGTATACAACAAACACTCAAGAATACAGAATTACATGTTATGAGGCTAAAATATTTTCTAATTACATCAGTAAAGTTAGGAGTGTTGAATAGTTGATACTCTGCACAGTTTTATTATTCATAGTACAATACTTTCTCAAATTATTTTCGTATAGGAAGAACCTTCTACACTTCGTTAACTACAGACTTTGAAAATTGGTTACCTCCGAGGTATCAAAATTCAATGGTTATTCACGTTGACTAACTGAATATAACATGCTCACTACCTGATCACAGTAAATACCTGAATACATCATGTTAACTACTTAAATATATCTCGTTAACTTTCTGAATATATCACGTTAACTAACTGACTGTCACGTTCTCCACCAGAATATATCATGTTACCTAACTTTCTGAAACCGTAGACAACATTCGCCTCCCTAGGAATGTGATCATAACACAAAATGTTTCTATCGTATGAAACTTCCATGTAGTCATATATTAGGTAGATAAATTTCTACCACCCTTCAGATAAAAGTTTATCATTAGGCACTTGCAACACGTTTTGAGAACCACTGTGCAAGCTTGACCTCCTCTTTCATCTACTGTCGGCTTCATCATTGGATCTTAATAGCATTACAAGAGGTCCTGAAAAAACCTGCCTTACTGAAGTACTTCCACATAATTGCTTTCTTGTTGCATTGAATGTTATATCCTCTTATTAGAAAGAGAAATAGCATGCGGTTCAGGAAGGCCTTTAAGAAATTGTAGATATTCTTGCAGAAGCATCACAGACTTGGAGAAACGTCATAATTACAAATATGCAAATAATGTAAACATTTTATACATAATAAGCAGATTTTGTACAACAAGTTCATTATAATGAATATCCTTCTTACCGTATCAATAATTATGTTTCTTACAAAGGATACTTGTTATAACACAAATTAAATTACGTAGACATATTTTAAATAGCATCATATCCTGGACCACTTGTGTGTGTTTTGTGGAAGTGTGCTGCAACATTTCTATTAGTAGGATATGGAATGAGGCCCTCTTACAATATTGTTATAATACCTTACTGGATTGTCTAATACATTGAAAATCAGCAGAGAAAACGTTTGAATTACTTCACCTGAAAGTACAAAGATAAAGGTAGTGGCGGTTTTGGAGGGCGCGGGGCCCTGGGCCGAAAAACGTTTGCGGGGCCCTATGACGGCCTTTATTTCAATAGAGATCAGGCATTATCGTCCTGCAGAAGTTCTGGAGATACTGTATTGCCTCCAATGGGTAAAGTTTCAAGTTATTACTTACTCCCACCAGTGTAATATGGGCAGTTAAATAAATATTATCATCTTAACATTCAAAATCAGGGCCCCTGGAAGTGCGGGGCCTCGGGCAATTGCCCTGTCGGCCTCCCCCTAAAATCGACACTTGATAAGGCCATTGCAAAGGTGATAGAGAACCTCTCTAGTGGACTTTGATGCCATATTACAGAGCATAAGAATAAGAAAAAATATTTTATCAAAGAAACGAACTTATTATCTGTAAAACTTTATGTGATTGTTACAGGCCACTACCCTTATCATTAACGTAAAGCTGAAAAAAAATAACTTGCTCAATAAATCTGTTCATTCATTTTAATCGGCATTGAGACTCCTTTACAGTATTCTCGTTTTGAATCAACCTTTGTTTGAAAGTAAATACCTTATAACACTTTTTGAGTATTTTGTAAATATTTATCGTAAACCGCCAGTAGTTTGTAAACGTGAGTAAGGTAAATCCGGCCAGTGCTATTATTGGCATATATGTATATACACATACCTCTTATGAGCACGGTTCCATTGCATCCTGCAGTCACACAATCGAAGATACGAGTATTATAAATTGTTGAAAGGCATCGGAAAGGTAAGAGCGAGATATCATTGTGCCATCTCCCACATCAAATAATATTTTTTCAATGCATATTTGTATTGCCCAATTTTTACAGGCTATAAGCTTGAAGTTTCAAACTAACATTGGTCTGATGCATGTCATACTTGGTTTTTGCATGTATGTTACCTATATAATGTTTTACTTTAGTGCCTTCGTATGAAACAAGATTAAAGAAGAAGTAAAAACCCTCTTCCACATTATCATTGTTTTATGATAACAACTCACGAATCACTTTAGAACTTATAGGAGACTACGTTATGATGCAAAGTAACTGGGATCTCCTTTTAAATCTCTATTGTCGACAAATCACCCGATCACCCTCGATGATCTTTTGAGGCAATGTAATCAAAGCAGATCAAAATCATACACTGCCTCGACTAATACTAAGATCTCAGTTATATTCAGCTTGCCCCTGGAATGAACGTTCAAGTCAATCCATTGAATACCTGGTTTTTTTTCTTCTCCCAATTTAAATGACAGAAGCCGCATTGAATCCTAAGCTTCAGAGAAAGTCCCCTCTTGCATAATCTATTATGCACGAAGATAGAAAGTTAGAGACTCGATGTATATGACTTAGTGCTAGTTACTCGATACACGTTTCTTTTGGTATCGACCTGTTATTAATGTGCCTTTCAACGCGGAGTTCTTCTGTACGAGAGCAAATAAACGTATGCATACGCATTTCCGCGTTTTCACATAATTCTGTTATCATGCACTATATCGCAGTACCTTCACAACCAGGGTAAAAAAATGGCCATGGCATTGATTGCAGCATTTATTATTTTTGATTTCTCCAGCACGAGCAGTTTTCTTTCACAAAAAAGTTGCAGAGCAGCACAAAAGGGTTTAGCATTCAACAACTCTTTTGCAAGGTGTTCCTGTCGCAACATTCAGGAGTAAAGAAGCATTTCTCTGCAAATAAAAGTGGAAGCCTACACTCCTTGTTGGTTTCAGCCATGACATTTGTGAAGCAACTTTAACTTGAGAGAATCTCTTTAAACAACACCCGTTAATTTCCTCTTTATTTGCCTATGAAATTTAGTTACAAAATTGGAGAAAGCAATAGGTAGCCCAAGTAAGATGCTCAGAGCTCTGCTGCCATAATTTAACGCTATCTGCAAAAATTTCTGGTACATATTTCACTAAATTGGGAAACGTAAAATGGTACCTTAATCGTACTGGACAGGATAATTTAACAATAATTGTCTCCGTGGCATCGATGTTGTCATTAGTTAGAAGTAATATGAAAGTAAAGATTTCTTATCAGAAATGGTCACTTCGTGTAGCTGGTGCCATGAACTTTCTGTTTACGATATTTCAAGATGAGTTTATCTTAAAATTCTAACTGATAAAGCAAATGAAAGAAGATGCGGCATTTATCAAGGGCGTTATGGATTTTCGGAATCGCCTTTATTTTATCTAGTTAATTACGTCAATGAAAATTAAACTCTACTATTGTTTCTTTCAGTACTTTATATTTCTATATCTTCTTTTCCAAAAGGTACACCAAATTTAATGATTCTTTTCAAACTCCTTGCTCATTAATATAGTTACCCTCATTGTAATCGCCATTTGTGTACTTCGTATTCAATCTTTTGATCACTATTTTCTCTACATTTATTTTTGTAGATGAAATCGATATTTATTGGGTCTACCTTGAAGTCATTTGCTGCTATTTTGATGTTTACCCATGTGGTCTTGTCGTGCTCTCCTAGAAAGAATACATTACAGTCCATGTCAAGCTGCTCTGTAGAGTACTGTTGGCAAGGCATACGCCACAAAATTGCCTACAGAAGCCAGTATTGTAAAGTTTTTATGAGCTTAAGATCAGGGGCTCCTTGTATTTTTCGTGGCAAACCCTATTCGCATCGGTCTATCCTACAAGTGTCCAGCAGAGGAAGCATTATATTTTGTAGTGCAGGAAGGTGGATGAAATTGCGCAAGAAGTACAGCTTCACAGGACTTAATTCCTTTATGTGGGTTCTGGTAAACATATATAACCTGTGATGCCTTTCTCCATGACCAAGTGACCCAATAGTTCGGGCAGCTTGTACTACTTATTATAACGTATGAGTGTCAAATTCAGCTTCAAACTTTGATGAGTATGCCATGGCAAGTGAACCGTCATTACAACACCATATCATGTGACGTCATGAGATGTTATTGGACGTTATTGGAGAAAAATAATTTCCTGTATTCAACATTGACAAGCGTTTTACGGTTGTGTCAATAAACAATTAATAAGGACGATGTTACTTGTTTTGAGAGTGTAATTATTCTTTCAACAATTTACATTTTGGCGCAGTTTTGAACTTTTTAGTGCCACTTGAAACAATCGCAATGTACAAACATTTGCGTTTTACAGGTGCGGACCTAGAATAAAAGTTAACAGTTGCTGAAACCAAGTGCAAAGCAAAATGTGAGCTGGCGCCCTACATTATCTACTGTGACAAACGTATATTATTTTGGAAATGTACTCCACCTACTTTTAAAACGTATTTAGTGTCTAGTGCACTGTATCATATAGTTTGTACTGTGGCACTTCTTTGCGCTAGGTAAGAGAGTGGGCACTTTGTTACCATTGTTACCAAACCACTCTCTTGTGACCAGCTCAAATTAATATTGAAAAATATGTGCACACCTTACTAGTTCGTCTACGAGTATAGATTTATAACCAAAAAACATTACATACAAGAGTACAATACATACTTGAAGTAAAAAAGCGCAGCAGACTATAGCCATGTTAAACTGAGAAGGTCACCCCTCCCCCCCCCAGCTGACCCTCTTTTGTACAAAGATCGCACACAATACTGAAAATTACCAAAAGAACAACGATAGTTAAAAAAAAAGGAGGCCCTTCAATCTCATAGAAGTAGCAAAGGCCTACAATTATGTCAGACTTAAACAAGTGACACATTGTATCACGTTCATGACAGGCCTTTGATCCAAGTCTTTTGACTTGTAGGAGCCTGAGCTGTGAGAATTCACATACTGATTGTTTGGAGCAAGTGAAGGGCCGTGGGTACTAGCATTAGACTGTAACTGGCTGAGACGTGAATTTCAAATAGTAAAATTTGTTCACTGTGGCTCGCGCAAATAGTTAAGAGCCTAGTTCATGATTTGGACTGTTTCGGTGGCAAAATTTATGTCTCTTGATTGCTCACAGGGGATCCTTCTTAAGAGATTGATGAAAATCAAGTCCTGAATCGTTAATTCCTGTAGCTTGTTGTTTTGAAAGATGCACTACTATGCCCCCACGGCTTATCGTTTACTCAGATATTATTTTGAAAGTCTAAATTCATGTTGTGCCATGTTGTGTAATATACTGCTGAAGGTTTAGAGATTTGACTGTGGCTTTAGAGGCTCACGCTACCCCCTGTATCCCTCAAGGTTGTATCATTTTTTAACTTCTGTCAGAATACATCAGTTGTGGACAGATTCAGTAGCATCAATTGAGGTCATAGGAATACACGTGTGGTATTTTTGCTGCAAGGAATTAAAATGATCCTTGCTTAGATCTCCTGTGCTCTTTGTTGAAAGACATTTTCTGATCACCATTAGATTTTTTAACACCAACTTTTTGTTGGAATATAGTTTAGATATTCGAAAAGCCTTTTCGGTTATTTTCTGACGAATTGTACTCTGAGGAGTGTCAGACGAAAAAAGCTTTTAAGTACGAAATGAATTCGCTATTTCGTGCAGTTTTATCATGTCATAGTAGAATGGCTCGTATTTTTCATTTCCTACTTGATCTTAAACTTCTTGATACAATTACGGTCATTCAATATCAAATCTTACAAAACTTGGTTCCTTACAAGTAGCTGCCCCCATAACTAGACAGTGACTTGGCAAACAGAATTCAGGAAAATTTGCAAATACAAAGGTCATTCTCACCATGAAAATGAAAGTGCTCACAACAAGACAAGTAAATGAAACATAAAGAAGAAAACTATTTGATGAGCTTTCGGTGTATTTTATCGGATAAAGATCGAATTACAATTAACAAATATGAGTAGTTAACAATCGGATGCATTAAAGACTGGCAAGAGACTCTCTAATAGAGGGAGAAGGAATAGAGTATAGTTTTTGTGCACAATTAATAGCGAGGAGTGTTTAGACAAGAAAAGACTTTCTTTCTCCGAAGAAGCTGAGATGACAAAAGATCAGTGGCAGAGAAAGAGAGGAAACAGTCTATAGCATATGGACTGATGCTATTAAGGGTCAGAAACCGTTTTCCAGCTACCGTCTAACTCTCAAATAGTCCGTTTATTAAAGTTGACCTATTGTCTGACATAAACTCCCCTTTGTGCAAACGTGAAACTTGGAATAATAAACCACGTCTGAATTTAGAAGTTTAGGAGTCCTGTGGTTAAACTGGGAAAAACTAGATAAACATGATGTTGAGTGGAAAACTAGCCAATGTTAACTTGAAGAAGGCCGATTTTATCAATTTATTAATCTGTGTGCAACGTATAAGTGAACCCCCTGTAACTTCTAAAAGAACGTGTTACGCTTAGGAGTGAAAGAATACGCAGGGGGCACGGAAGAAGAATTGGTAAACAGTTTACTTCAACATGTATTAATAAACCGAACATAATTTTTGCACAAGAGTGTCACTTAGGTTATAAAGATCTTTGTTAAAGGACAAATATTAAACAACCGAGTAAACAGTGAGTTAACTCAACATTTCTTGTATTCATTAGGATGAAGACTATCGAACATAGTAAATAAACCTGTAATCTTTTTTATAGATTGTCTATCCATTTATGTTCAAGATAGGCCGAAATATGTTGGCAGAGAAAGACGTTATAGCCTACCCAATATCAACACCATTTAGCTGCTTGTAAAGGATGTTGTTAAAAAAGTATTCTCTTTAGTAACTCTCGCAAGTAGACACAAAAATTGCAAAAGTTTGAATGACCTTGGAAAAGTTGACATATAGGAAAACCCCTTCGCACAGTTAAATGCAGCGTTTCGTTAAGTGCTACTTTATTGAAGATCAATTTGATATTAAAACTTTTTCTGATATATTAGAGAAAAAACATAGGATTACGATTTTGACTGGGTAGGTCAGATATAAATGAAAATTTATATCCTACAGTTAAATCACAAACGGTAAAAGGAATGAGAATCAACTCAAGGTACTTTGCTACGTCATGAAAATGGGTGCCAATAGCAAAAATTATAAGCCACATAGGAACATTAAATTCATGAGCCTTAGGAAGACCTTTTCATACAATGTATAAATAAGAACAATATATAAATAAGAACAATATATAAATAAGAACAATATATAAATAAGAACAGTATATAAATAAGAACAATATGTAAATAAAAACAGTATATAAATAAGAACAATATATAAATAAGAACAATATAAAAATAAAAATAGTATATAAATAAGAACAATATATAAATAGGAGCAATATATAAATAAAAACAGTATATAAATAAGAACAATATATAAATAAGAACAATATATAAATAAGAACAGTATATAAATAAGAACAATATACAAATAAGAACCCCAATGTTCTTGCGTTTTGATAAAAAAGACTGCCATTTGTTCACTCCGTAAGCCGTAGACTTCACAGGATTATTGTCCAATTAGTGGAATTTAGTATTGTCTTCCAATATTGTGTTCATATTATCACATTTGCTTCTGCTAATAATAACAACTCTGTGATGAACTTCCAGGTAAGGTTCAATACCGAAACAAGAGAATACCGATGTGGGTTTTACTTCATTCTTCGCACGCCTCCATGTTACAACAAACTAAGATTCAACTAACTACATACAACGGATTTAAAGATTTTACAAGGAAAGCGCAGGGATACAAGGAAATCAATACCATGTCAGACACAGGGAAACTATAGGAATGTGTGACAACACTACTTTTCCTTTATCTAGTCGTCTTTAGAAAACAGATGTTTAGAAGGGTTGTAAGTACTATAACCTGATAATGAGATGTCTTTCAACTCTTTTTTATCTGATTCATTGCTATTTACAGATTGATCATAAAGAAACAGCCCTTTAAAATTCCCATGAAGGAGTTCGAAAGGCAATAAGAACTGGCAATGGTCCAAATTCTTCGTAGGGATAGCAAAATCAAATCATTTGGATAGGATTTCTATTTCTTGACCAGAGAGTTAAATAAGAAGATTATTAAACATAACTGAATCCTCGTGGAGAGGAGGGATCATTTCAACACAAGAGATCTTATTGAATGTAGTTCATCTTATCGGGTATGTCCTCATCCACGTACGTACCTGTAGCTCTCCTAACGTGGATTCTGACTTCCTTTGAAGCTTCGAGTGACCAACATCATTGTGTCGCAATTTACAAGCAAAGGGGTTGTATTCATATTGCGAAGGTTTCAGAATGTGCTAAATGTATATATACACAAAGTAAATCGAAACTCAAACCTATTTGTGGATTCTTTGTTGACCAAAATGTTTTCTTTTTCCAGAAAATGTCTCTAGGGAGGAATAGAAAAGGCAAGTTTAAAGAGGACTAACACGAAAAACAACACAACTTTTTAACAGAAATACCCCAGGGAATAAAAGATTACACATTTCCTAAAATGACCCTTATCTAAATTACCTGTATCTCAGAGTGTTATCATCTAATGAACTATTGTCTGATTTAATTTGCCTAAATGAAATAGATTCCATAAAGTAGGGTATGTAAGGCTGGCCTTCAAATTGCGTAGAGCTGAATGTCGATGCAAATTGCCTCCGATTGTGTGTTGGGAGCTAATGTGATGGCTAGATAGATTGGTAGAGCGCACGCCACTAATGTATGGGTTACGGGTTCGAATCCCGTTGATGAAATACTGTTCTTAATACGAATATAGTGGCTAAGGTAATAAACATAGCTATAAGTGAGAAAGAGGGCACTGTGCAATGTAAGTAAATGCTTACGTTTCATTGTATATCGCACAACATTCTCAAAGCAAGTAAATGGAATATGACAAATGTTGCCATTCTACAGTGAAAACAAAATATGTATTTTTCCCCTGGTGTTTAAATTGAATACATACATTTCTATTTCTCTTGTATTTATTTAAACGTGTTATTTCAAATCGTCTCTTCTCAAATAGTTATATAATCAAGTAGCCCTCTGCGGTTCTTTATCTTTAAGCCATTTCTACCAGTAATATTCTGCATGTTTAGTAGACTGAGACACCTTTCTACGTGGTCATATGCAACAATACAAATAGAAACAACCTCTTCTTGATCTCACATAAGAATTATTAAAACCGAGAATAACAATCCTTACGTGAAAGTCTCTCAAGTGCTCAACCTCAACCAGCAACCTCAAGTGCTGGATGGATGCTTTGGAGAGAAGACGAATAAGCAAATTAATTGGAGAAGGGATACCTCACCTTTAATGGAGCCAAAAAAGAAGGCACCGGAGGATTTAAGGGGATAGAGATCACAGCAGTAAAGGAATATAGGCATTTGGAATCAATGGTGAGGAGAAACAGTCTTTTATACAAAGTATAGAATGTCAAAATTATAAAAGAAAGTGAAGGAAAACTTTTAAAGTAGTTTAAATAAATCATATTACCCTCCTGTAGATCTCCCTTTCAGTTATGATTTTCCATCGAATACACAGTGCTGCCGTTGCGAGGCCAATAGGTATTTGATATGGTCGCATTTTTTTTTGCGCCAATTGGTAGCGTATTTACAAGTGTGAAGTAATAATACATGTTCCTTATATCATTTTTGGACTTTTAAATCTAATATCAATCGCCATCTTATAAGAAATCTTTAAATTTCTGTCTGTTTTTCTGTTTTTCTGTTTACCTTTTGTTTCTACTCCATTCAATATAACTTAATACGTTGAAGTGGCAACCTGACCTTTTAGTGACTTTAAAAATAAAACAAAAATCTCTCGAAGATTTGTGCTAAAAAAACGTACACCGCGTCTAAATCCAGATATTTAGCAATCGATTTAACATTTATTTGTTCTTTCATGTTTCTTCCATTTTCTCTCTCTTTTGTTATCAATATGGTATTTTTTCTACTGAGATCCAACCAATCTTATCGGCGTATTTTTATTTTAATGAAAATAGTCTTTGCTGTTGGTATATAGTGATGGCAGTTCTGGTGGTGTGATCTTAAGGAAATGATAACCCTTTTTTGGTTAAAGCTTTAGCCAAGTAAAATGTTTGAGATAAGCAATCACGTTGAGGCACTCCAACAATTGTTGAGAATTTCCCACCTTGTGTTTTCTCAATGTAAACTGTTAAATTTACATCTTTAAATAGAGTTGTTATCATATCATCTTGATTTGGTAGCTCTTTGAGATCTTAAAACAAGAACACTCGATCTACTGTATTAAAAGATTCAAATGATGCTAGAGGAGCCAACAATAAGACCGGCACCCACCCGCCTGAGCTGCGGTGATTTGATGATAACATGGTTCACTCTTCTCTAGTCGCCAAATCAGCTCCCAATGCCGTGGGAAAGTGTGACGCCCCGATTTTGAAAATGTTTGAATTATGTTAAAGATACTCAACTTTCGTGTTACCTAATTAGTGAGAACGTCAATGGCCGAAATTGAAAGTGATGCCCTTTCCCAACACGGGATATCCGGTTTCAAAGTTTTGAATCTCTCTAACAGAACCTTATTGTTTAATGCTGGTTCCTAACTTAAGGAACCAAGGAATATTAACAGAGTTTTGACCAGAGATTTTTGAGATTC